>CM052096.1:14578002-14617278 GCA_028453745.1 Agapostemon virescens | reverse complement strand
GTATATGTATATGTATATGTATATGTATATGTATATGTATATGTATACATACGTACACTTGTTACACGAGCAAGCGAGTGACGCACGATCAACTTGCTAGCCACGTCAGCCGGCAGACGAGAACAGCCAATATATTGATTGAACGTTTACGAGAGACAACAAACACCTGAGAAGTTTACATGGACACCGCAAAATCTGATGATCTAAATTTTATTTTCATCGTAAAGTACCGATGACGTCCGCTTGTAACAACTCTCTAATCGATAACCGATGAAACGAGCTCGCGATGGCGCCAACTATATTCTGATCAAATATTCGACAATTGATAAAAATAAAAATACAACATTGTCGGCGGCTATTTTAGTTTAATTAGTGTCTCAGATTTATAAATTATTGTATAGAAAATAAAAATATCTCTTTGGACTTAATTTCATAATTTTAACCGCATAAGATAGATCTACATAAAAATAATACACAGCTCGGCGTTAACTTTTATTTAATTCTACTTCCATAAAGAAAATGTTAACAAAGATGACATTTTATTATTTTCACTGTTACTTTACTTAGAAATCTATAGAAACTGCACTTTAAATAGTAAATATTTTAGTATATTTGTTTACGGTAAAGTACCGAAAATCATCGATAAATACTGTGATATTAATTAAGGCTCGGAATCTTTTGAAATCGCAAATAATTCTAGTTACATGTATCCAAGAATGAGTATCAGGTTTTTTCGGCATTTGTGACTTTGTATTACTTTTAACTCAAATCTTTATTATTTTAGAAGCAACAGACGCGATAGTTTTTGAGCAAGTTATATCTATCGTTTGCTAGTTTTCTGTCTAAAATTATGTGAAATTTTACTTTATGTATGAAACTGTATCGACAAGTGATATTACTCAAGAGAGACGCGTCAAGTTTGGTGTGCTTTTAGCATGATACGACATAGTACGCATCTCGCGTAAACTTGCAGTGCTACCGTACTCTTCTTTCAACGGATACCATGTTATCGAGCACTTGTATCTCGCGTCATCGTATCGTACAAATTTGCTACCAAAAGAGATCATACATATAAATGAAAAGAGTCGGAAACGATGAATTATGAGTATGATTCGTAACATATTGTATCTATAATAATACAATAGCGATACTAAAACTTTCTATTTCTTCGTGTTTGTGAGAAAATGTCAATTTATAAGAATTGAGCAAAGATAAGTTCGTTTAATGCAACTTTTAAACCAACTACTGAGATATGGACCACGAGATATACACGTTCTTATTATTTTTGTTATTCGTTACGCTTTATTAACCCTTTGCACTCGAATGGCGCCTCTAAGGCGACACTAAAACTTATTTATATTATTTACTATTATTTAAACAATTCTTACACAGCTAGGTTTGCAGTTGAGAAATCAATGAAAATGTTAAAGTTCTAAGTACGACTCATAGTAATTAATTTCGTATGAACGAAAGGAAATGGACTATCTACAGTGGAGCTATTATAGATAAAAGTATTGGTTCGATTTTGGAGTGGTACTGCTTCGAGGGCAAAGGGTTAACATGTAAGGTACATCCTTTATCGTACCTCATTTGACAACGACTTGCCGGCCGATCAAACCGAATTAACCCGAACAGAACCGAACAGAACCGAGCTCTGCGTATAGTCAGAGGTTTCGTTCAGTCCCCTTATTCTTATCGGACCGTAACGTTCAGAGAATCATGACATCATTCACCATGATTCTCCTATACACATTCAAACATAGTAAGCGAGATTAATATTTTTGCTTTAAATAAGTAGGATCTTTCAACGCCAAAACTTTTTTTGCTTTTTTGTTGACGTTGAATACTTTTAGAGGTATTCGATAAAGTAGATTTTTCAACCTCAAAGGCTATGGCCGGATTTGAAGACGATTTTCGCCCCCTACGGTATTTTGATCGAGCTTGGAATATGTGATAATCTACCCAAAAAGACCCCCGTCTGCCAAGTTTCAGCCCCATATCTCATCTGTAAGGGTAGTTATTGAGAAAAATAAAAAAAGAGTTCTTGGCCCATTTTCCCTATTTATTAATTAACTAATTAATTAAAAATTCTGACATATTTCGGATACTATGCAACATGTTAGGTAGTATTTTCAGATTTTTCTGTTGCAAACTCTGGTTGTAAACAACGAAAAACATGAAAAAATGCAGATTTCATATAACAATCTTAAGTTGAACACTGCAGATTTAATTTAGCAATGAGATATAATTATAAGTATTATGCTCAATTTCTTTCAAATTCCTGAGAGTGGGAGAGCAATGCTAAAAAAATAAAAACTACTTTTTTCGACATTTTTTTAAAGTTATACTCATTTTTTTCTGAATCTAAAAAATATATTATGTAATATTGAACGTTCCTGCGTTCAGTAGAGAATCATTTTTAAAGGTGTGTACTGTAAAAAATTAAAATAATATTGTATACGATATATTCCAATGTTTCGAAAATGATTTCAACAGCGCCGGTTAGTGCAGCAGCTATGGTCCCTAACTGCGGAACCGCTGGATACTGTTTGGACCAGGTTCATATCCCGGTCAGGTCAATTTTTTTTTTCATTAATCAGATGTCTTTTTGCTTACTAGCCATATGATGATTTTTCTCAATAATTTCACCCTTTTAGCACGAATGTTTATCGATGAAAAAATAAATATAGACTATTTTTATACTTCTAAGTAAATCAGAATTATTAAAAACACATATAAATTAATGTGTCGTATAAAACTTTGATACGCTGTAACACCATCATGTTTTGCAATTTGTTGTAAATTTCATATAGGAATTTTAATAAATATTGTAATATAAGAGTATAACTACAGGGCCCTACGCGTCCGTAACTAAAAATTGTAGTATTATATAAAGATTATTCTCTAATTCAGAAAGTGACAAAATGAATATTTTTCTTTCATTACTACAAAAAATATATTTTAACAGAGCATGTAATAATTTTTCTTTATATCCGTACGAAATTTTTTAAAACGGAGTAGAAGTCATTTTGACGGTTTTAATAAACTTGACATCTGTTGTCAAGGTCACTATTCTGAACATTTTTACATTACTGTTCGATTTGTAAAAAGGCTGTTAGATCCGCTGCAACAAAATCTGCCATTTTAAACAAATTTTGGTTTGATCCGGTTTAAGTTTTTTAGGCGGAGCCCCTTCACCCAGACCCTAAGACGCCTATTAGGTCGATTAAAAAGGGATAGAATTCGCTATAGCGAATGTTTGTAGTTTTTCCGTACGTATTTCGTAAACTAAAGTCAAGCGATGGTAATAAGATTTTTCACCTTTGGGCAACTTTTCACTCAATTTTCACCAAAGTTTGTAAAAGTTTGTTTGTACATTATCTCTAATATCTGCAACCAACAGTGAGTTATGAGAAATTGAACGACCCTATTCACCCTTTCGCTGAACATGGGGAGACGTACATTTATTTACGATACGACCAGTTTCAGTAAGATCGTATAGTAATTAACGTTACGAAAAAACGCTGCGTGTCGACCTGATTTCAAACCGTTGACGAAGCTGACTACGTTGAAATTTTTCGTTGCTCCATGCGTTTTCGTAACGAGCTTAACGTCATTCAGCTCGCTTCAATTTTTACCGTCACGGCTATTGTGGAATAGTCCGAGTATGATTAACGCGTGCATCTTTGAACAGGTACGACTAGAAATGATATGGTAACGCTGTCATACACTGCGGGACAAACAAGAATCGCGCTACTTTGGAATATTAACTTTATATTAATATAATATAAAGGAATATATGGAATATATATAAATGGAATATTACTTTATTAATGTACACACAGCAAGGCATCTAAAAAAAGCCACGCGAATACTAAAATGTGTCAAACGAAACATGTTTGGTTGCGAGGGTGGCATGATTGCGTGTTAATAGTTTTTTTCGTAAGTGGACGAGTGGAGGAAATACGAAGGTCAACTCCTTTTTTTTTAATTAGAATGATGTACTTTTTTATATACTATTTATTAAGACTTTTTAAGACACGTGTATGGATCTACTACATAAGGTCATTCAAAACCCAAACAGCGTAGACATCGTATTTACGTCCTATATCCAAATGTCACAAAGACATCCTATGTCCTCGTTACGTCTTGTAAATATCATACGAAGATCCCATGTACAAAGTGAGACAGTTTAAAGACGTCGTGTGCCAACATTCTTAGAACATTTACCGAATATCCAAAAATAATTATTTTTTTTAAATATAAAATAAAGTAGAGTAAGAAAAAATTTAATCATTGTTACTACGTTTTGATGTTTTAGATTTTCAAGCCATCGACTCTTTCATCAACTCTTTTTTTATTTGATAAAAACACTATATTATTTGTATACTATACTATATTATTATGTACACTATATTATTATTATAAACACTATACATTATTTGAGACCATTAAAAATTCGTGTTGTAAAAGTCCGCCTTCCCCTTGTTAGTCTCAAAGTAGCCGAACGGTTTACGGAATTGTTAATTAAGGCATGGCATATTGATATACATGCCGATGTGCATTCGCATATGTGCGTGTGCTACATCCTGTTACGTCCTAAAACCCTCCGTGCGACGGAACAAACGCGCGACCAAGGACAGGTAAAATTGCCGGGCTTCCTACCGTCTATAAAACATCATAAAATACCAAATATACCACGACGTCGGAAGTCGAGAAACACGAAAACAGCACAGCCGATGAACACATTGTGAGATTAGCAGATGGAATGGATGGTTCGCGTTAGCAGACGAAATTTTATGTTTACAACCTTTTCCGACCTTGCGGATTTACTCCTGTTCTTCCTCGATCGTCTCCGTTCCCACTCCGACTTTTTGACATTTCCGCCACTTTTTCCGACACACCCTATAACCAATCATATAAAATTTTACAAAGACCGCAACCTACGTTTCCTACAACCGAGCTTTTTTAAAACGTTACGCGACTCCATTAAATCAGAACTCTCTCGACAACCGATCCAACGATATGAGTCTAAGCACAGCCGCCGAGCCTATTTCAATACATCGAATAACAAATAAACGAGTTTGTTCTCCGGAGTTTGACTTTACACCCATTTTTCGTAATTCCCATCGAATTCGAATTCCCTATTTCCAGGTGACCAATTCGACACCACACATCCTATCCTGCTAGATACCTTCCTGTCATTATTTTCTTTTGAATTTCTATTTTTATTGGGTGCACAAATAAGTCTCCACCGATTTTCATCTTAAATTGTGCATTTATTGCGGAAGAATTGTAACTAATGTTTTATTCAAAGTAATGTTGAACGTTCGCCACTACTTTTTTCCATCTTTTTGGTAGCATCCGGAAGATGCTTCATCTTTTGACGCTCTCCATGAATTGACCCAATTTTTGAAATCTTCATATGATGTGAAGTGCTGCTAAGACAGACCATGCTTCATTGATCGAAACAAGTATAATAATAATCAGAAGGAGCAATGTCAAAAACTTCCCAATTAAGTGTTTCCAAGTAGGTTTTCACCGATGTCTGGCAAGCAGCATTTCACATGTGAACAATTGGCGTTCAATGTTTCTCGGCGTCAGTTCATATGGAACCCAATTTTTTTATTTTTTAATCATTCCCAATCATTTTAAACGATATAAAATCGCTTGTCGAGTCATCGATAATGCAAATACAAGTTCTTCTTGCGTTTGGCACGAATCTTCATTCAATAATGCTTCCAATTTCGCATGTTCGTACACTTTCGGCCTTCCACGATGTTCTTTGTCTTCGACATCAACATCCGACTTAATGCAGTTTTACCATATGCTTCTACAAGCAATTGATGCACCTTGGCTGCAGATTTCTTCTTCATTAAAGAAGTAAATCAGAACTTCCCCCAAATGACGTTGATTCGGCTCAAAAATCGACATTTTCGCACGAAAAAAATATACGACGCCGATACATAATCGCTAATATTAGGGTGTCCCATAAGTTTCTTCCCTTTTTTTGATGAATACACGATATTTGTTGTTTACGGTGGATTTATTATGTTATATATGAACCGTTCTGTTCTATAACCTTCTTCCATCTCTCAGGAAGTCTCATTATGCCCTCTTTCCAAAATTGTTCAAGCTTATTTGCAAAATATTCATCGAGGTGCGTTTTTATTTCGCTTACGGATTTGAAAGGTTTAGCACGGAGAGAATTTTTTAAGAAGAGGAACAAGTAATAATCGGATGGAGCAAGGTCTGGGGAGTACGGAGGATGAGGTAGAACGTCCCAATCAAACTGTAAGAATTTTTGCCTTACGGCCAACGCAACATGCGGTCTTGCGTTGTCGTGATGGAAAACGACGCCTCGTCGGTTCGCCAATTCTGCCCGTTTTTCTGCTATGGCGGCTTTCAATTGATCCAGTTGATTGCAATATTTGTCAGCATTGATCGTATCACCTTGAGGAAAGAGCTCGTAGTACACTATACCTTTCCAGTCCCACCAAATGCAGAAAAGAACCTTCTTCGGATGAAGTCCAGGCTTCGCAACAGTTGAAGGTCTATTTTCCTTAGACCAAGTGCGCTTTTGATGCACATTTTGGTATAAAATCCAAGTCTCGTCTCCAGTGACAAGCCTCTTTAAGAAAGGATCCCTTTCGTGTCGCTGGAGAAGCAAATCGCACGTAGAGACGCGGTTCATAAGGCCGGTCTCCGTCAATAGGTGTGGAACCCAAACTTCATATCGATTCGCATATCCCATCTTGATTAAATGCTCATGTACCGTTGTCTTGGGAATATTAGTGGCATCCACTATCTCACGCACACTATATCGCGGATTTTCAGTGAGCACAGTCTTGATAATGTCCGTATCCGTCGTTGCTGAGCGGCCGCTGCGGTCTTCATCTTTCAACTCGAAATTGCCAGCTCTAAATTTTTTAAACCAATTGCGGACGATCCTAATAGTCGTGGTACCACTCCCGTAAACGGTGCAAATCTCGTCTGCAGTGTCCTTTGCACTATTGCCTTTTTTAAAGCAATGAAGCATAACATGCCGCAAATGCTTCTTTTGGCTCTCCATATTGAACGGTGCAGAACAAATTTTAAAAGAGAATTTGTCACCAACGAAACGTACTTTGAAAGAGCTCTGGGACGACTGAAACCGATGCCATAAACGGCTAATAGATAAGCCTGCATGTTTATATAAAAACAGCCACTTAGAGTCACTCATAGCGTGGCGCGGAAGAAACTTATGGGACAACCTAATATTTCGAGGTTATGTTGTTGACAGATGTGCAACCTTAGGATGTGACGTCTTACATCTGACACTAGCCGCCATAACTTACCGATTTCAAACGGCGGAGACTTATTAGTACTCCTAATATTTCTATCATTATTATTAACCTTTATCGGTCGTAAGTCACCTCTCACGTGACAACAGTACTTTGTTGCTGCAGTCGTACGTCACGTGGGAGGTAACAAGATGGAATCTCTCGAAACTTGCTTTCTGTGAAATGCGGGCACGATTACCGCTTTTTATGCAAATCATTAATCCCTTGGCGTACAATGACATCTGTTAGACGTCGTCCATTTCATGTGCCATTGTAGACTTTGACGTCTCCGAAACGTCAAGAGGTGTCTATGGCGTCGTTAAGCAAGATCAATTTATTTTATGTTTCCCACTTATGCGGAATATTATCAAGGTGTTCTGTATTCTGTATTCTAAGTTGCCTAATTCAACAAAGCAATCGATTGTAGATTTTCGATTGAATATTGCAGAAAATATGTTACACAATTTGTCATTTTCTAATTACTCAATACACGGCAGATCGTCAATGCGGCAAAGTGAGTACCCAACTCGATTACAAACAAAACATCGGACACATTTTACAGAACATATACCTGCCACTAACAAAAAGGAACATCCTGCAAAAAGATACCATATGTGTGTAAAAAATAATGTAAGAAACGAAACAATTTGGCAGTGTAAAAAATGTCTAGTTCCTTTACATATTTCAAAATGCTTTGAAATGTATCGTACTTTACAGAATTATTAATTTATTATTTTATAATGTTACTTAATTACTATCCATTAACATTATATGTATATCAACCTGATTAAGTATTATATAGTAATGCTAATTTCGAAATAAAATGTTCTGTTTCTGAGTGTGGATATAACTGTTCAGTTGAGCCACTTAACTAGTATTCTTCGGACGCGTCAAATTCCATATTATTTGTATGTCAAGGGGTTAAAGTGGTGGCGGGAAATTGTTTTCTGGAGAATTGAAGTACCCTCTTTGAATCTCTCTTATATTCTGCATAAAGCTGATTGTAAACATAACAACGGTAAACCAATGTATCATATAAAATTTATTCGGAAATTAGTTGAATCACTATTTGGGAATTTACGTGAAAGCGAGACTGTGCGATATGGAACGCCATCAACAACAGACAATGAGGAAAGATTAGATGAAAAACTACATATCTTGCAACTTGATGTTAAAGAGAAACATAATTACTGCTTAGTATGTCCTAATCGTAAGTTGTTTGGAGGAAGAAAAACAACAGTATACATCTATGAAATGTGCAACACAAAACCGTTCCTTCATGTTGGAGATTGTTTAAAAAAATATCATACATTAAGAACTTCTAAATAATTATTTGAAACTCATATATTGGTAATACTCCTTTAAAAAATAAGTTATTTCTAATAAAAGGTTATTCTTATAATACTGAAAAATCGCATATTTACCGAAACCGGCTACAACTTAATGAGAATCACGTATATAAAGCTAGCGTCCGATAAGGGTTAATATTATCTTTAAGACATTCAAAAGTCGTTAGAAAACTTGAAATTTTGTCGTAAAAACATTTATAAGATCTAACATGTAAGCGTTTTTAGAACGTCCGAGATTTAAGTCCCAAGAACTAAGAACCCAATTGGATGTGTAAAACGTTTGGGCAAACTGTACATGAAACGTTGAATGTCAGCTGCGATAAAGAAGTATTTACTTTGGGAAATTGATCGAACGCTTTCACAGTTATCGCTTCGTTCTTGTAATTTCTTATTATTACGATCCACCCTCAAATAAACCCATTTTCGCTCCTTATAAATGAAAACAATCACATTCAACTGCGTCTATGAATTTAATAATTATTTTGCTATATCGTATCGACCTAATAACTGTGGCTCCTTTTTTGAAAATGTGTTATATAAAAGAGGAGAAAGTAGATGCGGTTTTCAAAATGTAAAAGAAGCAATGATTTTTTATGCTGAAAGAGGTATTAGTTATTAATATTATGTCAGAGCTTAATATTATCTAACCTCAAGGACATCGTTTTGAGAATTTGGATTATCATTAGACTACTTGTTACTATTTACTAACATATTTATATACTAAATTCATAGTGATATTTTCCAAATATATATATAATGAACAACGATGGATTAGACATTGAATTGTAAAACAATACTTTATAGACTGTAAACTTTAGAACCTTATTTGGAAACTGTAGATGAAAATCGGTGGCTCTACTTTGCTAGCGCCATCTAATCGAAGTATCCTTAATTATATTTAACAAACATGTTAAAAATTCTTTTCGTTTGTAAACATGAATCTTCTCAAATGTTGGATCGTCGGAAAAGTATTGAGAGATTTTTGTCATTTTTTGAATAAATGTTTCTTTTATTTAAAATGAATTTTTTTGAAGTATATATTGGCCATTATTATTTATAACCTTTTGCCATTTTTGGGGTACAGCCATAATCCCATCGGAATAGAATTTCTGTGGTTTATCGGCTAAAAACTTAGCCAAGTGATTTTCACAGTCCTCTTTTGAATCGAACTTTTTAACATCAAGATAGTTTTGCTGATCATGAGGCACCCAAAACATCGAGCTTCTTTTTGGATCCAGCTTTCTGCAAATGATCCAAAACGGTTGAATGGTAAATGTTTAGTTCCCTACCAATCTCATGACTGCTTATATGTCGATCTTGCTCAACCATTTGCATTATTTCATCGATTTTTTCAGTGATTGGTCGACCAGAGCGACGTACATCTTTAATGTCGAAATTTCCAGAACGGAAGCGAACAAACCATCTACATGCTGTTGCATTTGATAAAGTATCTTGACCGTAAACACCACAAATTTTTCCCGAGCTTGTACAGTGTTTTTTTCCTTTTTCGTAGTAAAATTGCGAACCATAGCGAACTTTTTCAGAAACTTCATTCATTTTCACACTAATATTACTTTTGACAAGATTGACGAAATACAAAACTGTCTGCATGAAAATTGTAGATTGAAGTGTCACCTCTCAATTGCGCGTCAGTATAACGCAATCTGATTAGTGTTGCCCGATATATGACACCAATCAACATCAAGTGAGAAAAATCTCTCAATACTTTTCTGACTATACAATATATACTTTTCTGCAAATTGCAAATGATTTGAGGTTTTATGTTACTCGTTCAAATAATTCTCGCTGGTATTTTCTCCTTACCGAGTGCTTATATTTTTTTAAAACTCGTCTTGCATTCTTCGTATCAATGTTTATAATTTTCTGACTCTTTCAATAAATGCGTTATAACTTCTGTTTGCGACTTTTGATATTTGCGCCATCAAATATTCATGTTTTTGTTGTCTTTTTTAGCAAATATAAATCACAAAATGTTATTACATATTTTATTAACTATGTGTCAAATTTTTATAAAATAAACCCTTTGGTACGAAAGAAGAGAAAAGCGGTCACAAAAGTTCATTGTAACGAAAAATATTGCAAGTAAATTTATGATGGGAGTCACAGAATGTTAATAAAGATTCTATTCAGGTTGTTGAATCGGCCGTATAAAGTACAGGTTTCTTTGCATAAAAGAGAGTGACTTTTAAAGAATAAGAAGGGAATTTTTAAAGAAAACAATGATAATATTTTTGGGGAGGAAAGAGAACCATTTAGAATTTTGAAAGCAAATGATATATGCGGCAAGATTTAAGTGTCTGAATGTTCATTTGCAAAGAAATTAGAATAAAATCGTGATCATAATAAGACATGGGTTGGCCAAGTTTGGCCACGAGGAAATACATAAAAATGGATGTTAAATTCTCTCAATCTTGAAGCAATGATTTATGTAATATGGGCACGAAACGATAGAGTCGTTAAAAATCGCACTTCAAATGCGAACGGACAAGGGAAGAACATGGTTAAGTAAAAACATTGTTAAAATATCTCGATATTCTATAAACGAATCTCGAGGTTCGGAAAGAGGTTCTATACTTGTGATGTGAATATGTTTGGAAAATACTATGTAGGAAGGAAATGTAACATCCAATCGCGAATTTCATCCACAGGCCTCAGGATCGATCCATTGATAAAGTAGTTACATAAAATATTATTTTTATTGCAGGAGAAACGAATAACGAAGCATTTAGAGAAATATCTCTTAATAAAGAGAAAACCTATTACTTTGATACCAATTTAATAAAATAATCACTACATTTCGTAATACCGTTGCAACGATTTATGAGCTTATGTATTCAAATATAATAATCTATGGTTCTACGTGTACAAAATTAGGCTGGTCTGAACTACTACTACAGGGAGGATGCAATTTAATGTTTCATTCGGAAATTTTGTTTATCTTCTGATGATTTTGAGAAACAAAATATGGCCACGCGGTGTTATGCCAAAAGGATACATTCGATGACCAGCGTAATAATAACATTTTATGAAACCTGTTCGAATCGTTTGCTCATCGTGTTGGAATATTTCCAATAAATAAATTAAAAGTGATTTCGGCAGACAACTGTATAACCGATATAACCAAGGATTGTTCTAGTAATGTCTAACGATACACGGTTCTGAGTATAAGTTTGAGCAAAGTTAACGTTAACCATTGACAACAGTTATTGCGGTACTTGAAATAGAAACCAGAATATAACGAGGTGAACCAACAGAGCGCTATGCGATATCCTGCAGCTACGAGTTATCTCTGTTTTGAACATTTTTTGTACTATTGACCTGAATATTTTCTTAAATGTCGCAACGAGTCGATAGAACTATTGATTCATTACTGATAATGGATAATCAACTATGGCGTTTGAGTATGCGAAACGTGTGGACAGCTATTACAGTAGAAAAATGTTCACGCATTGAATAATCCTTTACGTTATACCATTTTTATGTGATCTCAGTTTATAGGGTCAATCATATTTTGCTTCTTCCTATCTGAAAATATTTTGTTGCTTGCCGATGATAAAAATATGTTGTGCATAATGCGTTCACCAGCATCGTTAATTTCACTTGCGCTTTTTGTAATCATAATACTTCATTGTAGGCAGTATATCTTTATCAACCATAAAATCAATTTAATGAAGAAATACCATAAATTTTCAGAAAATTACGCTATACTTTCGTATTGTTTATTAAAAGGATTAGTTTATCTTATTCAAAAAGTAGTTTTTACTAATTTACAAACAGACTATAAATTCCACGAAATATTCATCTAAACTTTTCTAAACAATCCTTTCAAACATAAGTCTTCTATAAAAACAACTAATATATTACTGATCTTTATATATTCGCAATGTCTGAAAGTCTTTAAAAATGTATAAAATGCGCATCTCAATCTTCATGGATCATTATGACTTTTGGGAATTTTTAGTATTTTATCGATAAATGTCCCAAGTTTTTATTATTTTCTTATGGAACTTTCGCCAATGTATTGGTGGCATTTTTCTGATTAAGATGACATCAAACACAATATAATTCGGATGATATGTACATCAGCTAGCTTTGCTTTTGCCCACTAAATGTCCCCGTTAAGAGGGTGTCATGCAGGGGCGAAGGTGAAGGGATTACACAAGCATCATCGAAATTGTATCTTATTTGGTATCACTTTCCTTAGAAATATGTAGGCGAAATTTTCATAAAAAATAATAAAAAATAAAGCAGTTTTGTCATTGAATTAGTAGTGGTGATCTCACCTATATACTCGACACATATTACGTTACAATTCTCGGCGACCAAGGCCTTTCAATTATCGATAAAATACTGTATTAACATCTAAAAGATGCGGTATAGAACTCATCTGTAAATTATTATATTTAATTAATGCATTTGCATACACACGTCGTAAATGGGTTAATGCAGCTTATAACAGTTCAGTGTTGTTTGGCATTAAACGACTTATAAACAAATCGAATTTTATTTAATTTTAATATTTTCATGAGTATCTAAGAATTTATAAATTTGCATAAGCTTTTAGTTCAGTTTTGTGCAGTTGATTTTACACGTGATTTTCTTCGTAAACTCAACTTACAATGTTTTCTCATCGTCATAAGATGGAAAACAAATGATAGAATTCTTGTGTACACTATTTACAACGATAATTTAGCAACTGTAGTAAAGTTACAAACACGATCCATATTTTTCCCACTACTTGATAAAATCATTAAGATAATGATTATATTATGTACATCGTTTCATTATTCTTCTAATAAAATTCGTAATAAAAATATTCCTGTGTAAGGCAGTATGTGTATGTATATTTTAACTGTTCTCGTTGAAAACATCGTGAATGCCAAAGTAGAAGTACTTTTTCTTTTTCGGAAAACATTCTAAATGTCAACGGAAATACTGTAGTATGCAAAGTAAATGGATGTTCCTTTTTTTGTAAATAATTATCACTAGTACCAAATGACGACAGCTTTTGTATAACCTATATATATCGCCCCTATCAAGAACGCTAGTTTCCAAATGCCAATTCAAATCAATTGTTTCAACAGCGTTTGCAACCCTTTACCCCTTTGCACTCCAAGCAATTTGAATTCCTAACTTCAAGGCATTTTTTTGTCACAGAAGAATTCCATTGTACACGGTTCATTTCCTTTCGTGCATATCAAACTTGTTACTATTAATCGAGCGCGCAACATTTTAATTTTTACTAACTTCTTAAATACAAACATTATAATGTAAAAATTATTTTAAATAATAATCTGACAATTTTTAGTGTCGCCTCAGAGAATTGCTGTTGGAGTGCTAAGGGTTAATATTTGGAATAAGTAATAAATTATTATTATTTTACGCCTTTTCCGTTAACTGAAAACTCACCTCTGCTCTAACTGTTTGGAATGCAGTAATTATTCCTCCAAGTTTCTATAACTCGAAGTGAATTATACCACTACTTAAGAAAATAGCCATTGTATGGAACGCCTTATGTTGTTATAGAGGATCTATTTCTCGTCTCCGGCGACCATCCTGGGTAGAAATGGATCTCTACGCAATCTGGTGAGCAATGAAGTGTACACTGTTCGTCGGAGATCTTTGTTGACCTCGGATAGTGGTGTGGAACCTATATTCCTTGTCTATGTACCTTATGCGATTCCATGTAGGTGCATTTGTACAGTTGATCAGGTGGACTCAAGGCTTCTTGATAATTCCTGTACACTTAGCCTTGTATCAGACTCCACTAGAGATTTTAAGGCGTCATCGTCGAATTTAACTGGTCGTCCACTTCGAGGCCTGTCGGACAGGTCGTAATTACCAACAGTATTCAGATAAATTTCCTGATTGAAAGTTCACGTTTGTTAACCTTTGCTACATTTCCATAGATATAATAAATTATCTTCGATGTTTCTATTGCACTAAAACCTGTATGAAAATTTTAAAAATGCACGGTTACAAATACGACGAATACGATAATTCGAATTCGTACCTAATATGCCGAGATAGCTGAGACAAACGGAACGAGCAATTTTCACTACCCTTTTCATAAACATGTAAGTAAACGAGTAAAGTAATTGCTTCGATTGTTAGCTTTCACAGCTTTTACAGGAAAGTACATTAAATTACTGTGCACGTTAAACATTCACCATAAGACATACGATTATCATGATTGTATCACTTCAATTTTAACATAAGATTTGTATAAATCTATTTTAGAGTAACGCAGGCTTAGTAATTTACGATAATATAAACAGCTGTGCAGTCATAGATTTATGTTTGAATTCTAACTCTATTTTATAACGAAAAATTGTTGTATCTTTGTATTGTTGCATTATGAAATGTAAGAGTAAACGAGTGAAGGTGTCTATTCTTTCCCTTGTTTCCTCATTTGCACGTAGCTCGTGTAAACCTAACCTAACCCGGTACTGAATATATTTATCAAAATGTAGAAAATTCTATATACGCAAAACCCACAACACCTACCGCAGCGCTAAGAAATCCAGACGGATCCTGGGCTAAATCCACAACCGAATAAGCCAAAACGTTTGCGAAACACTTGAACCAAACTTTCCAACCACACAATATACCAAACGAAGACGCAATAGAAGATGAACTAACCGAAAAGATAGATCACATTAAAAACATAAAAATGAACAAATCTCCGGGGTACAATCTCATAAACGGAAAAATAATGAAAGAACTCTCGGACAAAGCAATAAGAATGATAATGACAATATTTAACCATATTTAGCCATATTCAGATTGCAATACTCTCCAAGTACATGGAAACTTGCTCAAATCGTCATGATACAAAACCAAACAAAAGCGTCCACGACCGTCATCATATAGACCAATGTCCCTGCTACCCTTAATATAAAAAATATTAGAAAAAGTAATTCTACATAGACTAACGACAACAATAAAAGAAAAACAACTAATCCCAGATCATCAATTTGGCCTCAGAAAAAAACATGTTATAATAGAACAAATTCATAGAATAATAAATACGATTAACGAGAACCTTGAAAATAAAAGAAGATCGGCACAGATCGTGTGACATGAAGGACTATTATAAAGTCATAAAGAAACACTTTCCAAATGAAATACACAAGGTTTTAAAATCCTATCTAACAAACCGAACATTCTTTGTCAAAATAAAAGATTCATTTTTCGATATCAAATACATAAATGCCGGAATGCCACAAGGAATCATGCTGGGGCCTACACTTTACACTTTGTTCACAGCAGACATACCAACAATGCAAGAAAGTTCAATCTACACATTTGTTGACGACATTGCAATATTAGCAGTACAAGAAAATCCAAACGACATAGTGAACATCCTTCAAACACATATACACCTTCTGGAAAAAATGGTGAACAGCAAAAAAATAAAGGTAAACCACAATAAATGCAATCACGTGACGTTCACACTCCACAGACAGAAGAGGTCAAGAATAACACTACAGAATGTTGAAATTCCACAGAAAAAGAGTAGTCAGATATCTAGGACTCTATCTAGACACAAAACTTACCTGGAAACAACATATTCTTAAAACAGTTGAACAAATAAGAGCGAAAAGGAAAGACATGTATTGGTTAACAAGTCGGCAATCGAAATTAAGCATGGAAAATAAATGATTAATATCTAAAACTATAATAAAACCCATATGGACGTATAGAACATAATTCTCGGGAACAGCAGCAAAAAGCCATATCACGAAAATTAAAGCAACGCAATCAATAATACTTTGCACAAAAGTCGATGCACCAACGATGGTAGGACAAAAACGAAAACATTCGGAAAGATCTACAAGTCTTCTCTATTGAAGTAGAAATACACCGATTTTCAGAAAGATACAGAACAAGAACGACAAACTGTCCAAACCCGCTAACTAGCACAGTGTATAATACCAGCAGCAGCAGTAAAAAACTTAAAAGGAAATATCCGCAAGATTTGATAGCACAAACGCAGACGTAAACCCAACGTAAATGCAAGAAAAAGGATGCGGTTACAGAGGAAGCTCCCACACGATACCCACATGAACCAAATCGACATGCCAAATGTCAAACTGACAAATTGCAAGAAAAAAGAATCAGGGGTTATAAAAAAAGAAAAAACTAAATGCGCGCGTACGTATAGTATCCAATATATTTATGCGGATATATACCAAAAATATATTATAATGTAGCTTTCATTTGCAATATTGAAATATATGAATATGACTAGCTTCATGTGCAACCGTGAAAAACGAAAAGATCTAAAAATATTGAAAGTAAATATTTTTGTCTCGACTATTTTAGTTTTTTGTCCACTAAATAATACTTAATGTTTTGTCGTGAATATTCTATAGAAACGCGATACGTTGGAGGTTTTTCATGCGCAGCCCTTAATGTTTTTTAAATGTCTCATCATATCCGGCAGAATTACTTAACGAAGCATATTAAGGTGTACATCTGCTTAACGAACGTACTCCTGAAATCATTAAAATTGCAACCATATTGACTTCTGAGTATAATATAGTAATTTCTAAAAGCCGCTGTACGTCAAACTACTAGAAAGACGAAGAAAAAATTAAAAAGTACTATACTAATAGACGCATTCTTAAGGATTCTTTAAATAAACGTCCGTATAAGGAAAAAGTGAATGAGAAAAGAAGTACTAGAAAAATAAAATCAGAGATAATTTAAAATTTCGGATAGGAACATAAGAAAAAACATGTCAAGTGATCTAACTCTATAGGCGTAATATCTTATATGAGCCGTCTACTTTGAAAGTGGCCTAACTCAATTTTGCGAAAAAATCAAGCTAGCTATTTTAATATTTACATTTTCATGTTATCTTTTCATTTCGAATCAAATTGTAAATAATATATTTCATATTAAATTGAACAAGCAAGTGAGAAAGATTACCAATGCGATGCACATTGATAATGCTAACTCCACTGTGCACTCGCAATCTACTTTTCTTGAGTTTACTGATCATTTTACCCCCTAAAAAACCTTAAAATGGTAAAGAATCGCCAAGTATACACAGAATTCACTCGAAGAAACGAGTGAAATCATAAATCGACACCAAGTACAGCAGATCTTTTCGTTTATGTTAATTATTATAAATAGCAAACATTAGAAATAACATTGAGAAATAAACCATTAATAGTTTGTCCCTAAGAAATATTACGAAGTCATAAAAAAGTTTCGAAAAAATACAACAAAGCTTCTAAAGAACACGATTTTGAAAAGGTTAAAAAAATTTTAAATATTTTGAGTGCGACGTTTTAGAACCCAACCATACGAAATGTTTTATAACAAGTCAATGAACGATGATGCATTCTTCAAAACACTGGATTTACTACCGCGTCGAATACCGACGAATTCGAAGAATTGTGAATTTCAAGGAGAAGAATGGATATTTAGTAGCAAAATATTATTAGTTTTAATTTTTTTAACAACATTTTTTTAGTAGTGAATAAAAGTTGAATATTTTTTTATTTTATAACATAAAATAGTTTTTTTTTTTATTTCAAGGGAAATTTATTTTTTATGGACTTATGCCTTTTTAAGAATTAAATAAGTTATTTCATTGATTTTGAAAGTGGCTTAATTCCGTTTATAGCCTCAAAAACATATCATTTTTTAAACAATGTTAATAATCCTGATTAGGTTGATAAATTGTACACTCTTAATAACACAAAAACATTATACTACAGTTTTATTCGTTACTCATATGTTTTAATTTATTAAAATGCAAAAATAAAATTTCAAAGTAAACGGTTTATATGTCTTATTACTAATTTCAATATGATAAAAATTAAGTCACAATTCTATTAAGGCAATTTAAAAAATGTAGCATATGTTTGAATGTGCAAATTGATATTTTTGATATTGATTAATAAAAAATTAAAACTTGTACAAAATGTTGACCCGAACAACATATTTCGATTCTGTTTTCTACAAATTTCAATCATATTGACGCAAACACAAAGGTTTACGGTGCATTTGGTTCATTGCGATGCTAATCACTTTTCAGAATAACAAAGATCATATTCTGCAAACTACCTGAAAGTAGAGAACATTTGATTACCTCCTGAAAATGTTGATATTTGGCCCTTACAATGTTTTCTGCGAGGGTACTCTTTTTTAAATTCGTTTATTCATAAGTCATATGGCCGAAAAACAAAACAAATTTGCATAAACACCGGCAGTCCGACTTAATGGAGAATACATCATAAATATTCTTATCACATAATCGGCTTTTTCTCTTCTTTTCGCTTACGTTTTTGTTCCTCTCCGTTTCAGGAGTACAAGGTAATTCGATTCCGGAAGTCGTTGCCAGACGATGTTCCACCGGATGGCGGCAAACAACGGGCTGAACGAGAAATGGAATTCGTGGGGAGCGTTGCTTCCTGTTTTTTGGGACGGTACACGCAAATCCCTGAGATTCTTCGGTGCGACGTGAAAGACATTGCCAGACTTTCGGAAGCCATTCAAACGCACCGCCCAGGTAAAAGCCTTCACCCACCAAATTTCTCACACGGAACCACATAAAAACTTTTCTCTCCCTTTCTCAACATTTTTTCTTTTCAGTGTTATTAAACATTTCTATCATGTGCTTTGCAATAACAATGAATAACTTTAATATTCGGACACCACGGAATGATTACTTTGCCACGTTATAATGTTGTTCCTCACAAAAAACCACATACATACATAATTAGATATAAAGTCGTAATATCGTTACTTAACAAGTACGAACTTAATTTACATAATTTATGCTAATGTACTATTAATGTACATTATTAATACTATTAATATATTTGTCAAATAGTACGTTACAAAGATTAATCTTTCAATTTGTGACGTCCTTACAGATTTTGATGATTTTTGGATACTCATAGAATTCAATATTTTAATAAATGTTTTGTTTTGCATTATCTGCTGTTTTTTTCTAAATTCATGGTGTCGATTAATTAATTTTTTGACAAGCTGATGAAAATTGGCTTGTCAAATGCGTGAATTTCGTTGGCGATATTTTCTGAAAATACGTTTTGGCGTTTTGCATGAAATAAAGAAGGTGAAGAAAAAGAAGAAAACCAAAGTTCGTTGCAATATTGTTCAGAGTATTAAAACTAATACCTGGTTCGCAAATGCAAGGTTGCCATTATTAACAGCACTTACATTTATTGTAAAGTAGTTGTAGCATCCACAACCCCGTTTTGGTTTTACCGGCGATAATTTAAATCGCGTTAGTAACTTAATAAACATCACAGTCGACGAGAGGAATTTTTACAGAGAAGTAAATTTTAATGCATTTAATATATTTTAAATATATCTCGTTGATCTGGGTTAGGTTTGAGATACGTTATGTAACGTTATATGTCAATTTTGATATTTGTAAAATTCTTAAATTTATTTAAATTGATCGAAAGTCGTTGCGAAACAGAAGATATCAGCGAGATTGCGTGTTAAAAGAGAAAGGGATTTTTTTATGGATACGAATGAAAGTCGAAAAAGTTTTCTTGCGAATGTTGCAGATAGTAGTAAGCGCACATCGACATCGCTGTTGAAAATGGTCATGAAATAAATACAACTAGGTACAATAATCATGCGCCGTTACACAGTTCTATACATTAAAACATTTTTCATATGTCGCTATGGCAGTTGTAGAGTTCACCGTGCCAAAACAAAATCTGAGAGCAAGATTGCTTTATCATGGACAGTTTTCGAAAAACATTATTATTTATATAAATCCTTTGTATTTGTCTAGAAAATCCTCTATCTAGCAGGAATTTTCAATACAGGACTAGTGCTCGTAGACTTCTCTGGTGAAGAAACCATTCACGAAAAATATTTGGTTCGGTTGATATGCGAGCAGGTCAAGAAAATCTTCGTTTACAGCTTGTGTGTAACGCGTTTCCGCCATGCAGCCATTGCAGGCACGTCTCAACTCGCCAGTGCCGTAGCTATACGTACTCGATACATTGTAATAATATAGTTCATCGTGTACATCAAGATAATAGTTCACGAATACGAGTACGAGGTGTTCCGATCAATGATTGTCTCAAGGTAGGATTCTCGTGTAAACAGGAAAGAAAAGCAAATTTCCGAGGATTATTCGTTCATTTAGATTAGCATATGTATAAGTACAAAATGAAAAAGACTATAAAATGTTGTGTAAACGTACATAATATAATATAATATTATATAATACACCCAAATTCGTATCTAAAAAAATACAAATTACGCAAAGAAGGGCTGTACGAAGAAGAACATGATTAGAAAAGAAAAAGCGATTATTATTGCGCTGTAAAAATATCCAAATTAAAAATGTAATTTAAAGATACATGTAGTCGAAACATCTTTACAGAAATAATAACGAAATATTTTTAGACAATGACAACCGAAGTTATCGTTGAGGTGTCTTGGAACGGCGATAATATTAGCATATATATACACACATTATTTTATAGTTTTCTTCGTTTTTATATTTCTACAAATAATCGTCCATGATTGTAAAATATTTCAGATCTGTTCCATAAATAGATTTCAAATGAATATTCCTCGGGAATTGATTTCTTCTTTTCTGTTTACAGGAGAATCCTACTTCGAGACAATCATTGATCAGAGCACGTCGTATTTGTATATACTCTTCGCGAACTAACTTGATGTACATAATAAATCATATTATTACGAGAAAAAAGCACTCACAAATATATTGACTGCGTGTAGCTACGGCACTGGCGCGTCGAGATAAGCCTGTAATGGCCGCGCGGCTCGAACGCGTCGCACAGAAGCTGTAAACGAAAATTTTCTTGACCTACTCGTGTACCAACCGAAACACATACTTTTCGCGAATGCTTGCTCTGCCAGAAGTATCTGTAGAATTCAACCTTGTATTGCAAATTCCTGCTAATTTTGTAGATGGAGAAGTAAGAGTAAATAGAAATTATAACGTATTTTTACTGTATTCGATTTAAGTTTTCGTAAATCCAAGTACCCTACTGATCGAAAGAACGTGTGGCGATCGACGTCAATATATTACATAACATGTGGAAGTAAGGAAGAAGATTTAAGTTCATATTCGGTCGAATATTTGTTTAAAAATATGCACACATAGACAATATTCAATACAATAGTACTCACAATGTTTTGCTCATATCTCAAAAACTAAAGCTTATTTCCACGAACATGCAAAGGAAGAAGTTGTTCTACTCTATAACAAATGTTGAGTTTTATGACATATGTATCCTAGAGTCATCAGAAACGATGGGGGTGTCACACATCTTCGATCTTCGAATCTTTCGAGGTTCGCCCATTTTAACTAAAATAATCTCGGATTTTAAAGTGATTAATATTAATATCCAAACACGACATTGTCCAATTATCCAAACATTGTAGTCAAACACGATGCATTGAATATCGAGTATCGAAATATAAAAACTTATTTAAAATGTTACCGTGCTTTCAAGTGCCCGAATATTAAATTAGCCTTGAAACCAGACAGCATTTTACTTGTAACGTATTATTTAACAAATAATGTTAATTATTTAAATAAAATATGTACCAAGCATTCTTAATTAGGTATAGCTAAACGTTATTATATCTGACCGTGTATGTCATTATTTCGCTATGAATAAAATCACAGTGTGGTAAAATCAACGTTTGATGGTATCCGAATAATAAAGATACTTACTGTGTGTGTTCAGATTTAAAAGTTAATTTTTGTATGCAATCAGACTACAAACGTCGTACATACTCTAATAGCAGGATAACGAATTTCAACTTGGAATA
Source organism: Agapostemon virescens (assembly GCA_028453745.1). Lineage (NCBI taxonomy): Eukaryota > Metazoa > Arthropoda > Insecta > Hymenoptera > Halictidae > Agapostemon > Agapostemon virescens. Next base: position 14,594,771 of record CM052096.1, on the reverse strand, counting down.
AACAATTTAAACATTTCTGACATATTAGAAGAATTAGTCGAAGCGTCAAATAGCTGATCTAAATTATATGTAAAAAAGTAGTGAAAACATTTCAATTGGTCGAAATAACGAAGAAAATACTAAGTTACTCATTACAATTCTCGTTTATGTGGACTTGTATTGAAATTTTACAGAACCATTTTACAGACATGTGACAGTGGCGTGTATAGATGTTGAAAACTTTCATTATTCTTTATTGTTTGTAGTCCATTTTAATTGTAGGTTTAGATTTTAAAAAAGCCATTAGTAACTACATTAATAAATAACAATAACTTTTCGGTTATTGTTTCGTGAACATTTTATGCAGCATAATTGTACCAAATTAGTAGATTTCTTTCTGTAACAACTTTTCGTTAACTTGGTAAAATTAGTAAAATGTTCGTAACATTGGTAAACTGAAAATTTGTACGCTATATAAATGATTCATGCTTTAATCGCAAAAAACAGTTGTCAAATAAAAATTGTTTTCTTTCTTCAATAATTATAATAAATTGAAGGTTATATAAATATTTAAATTCTTTCAATCTATTCGCTACTTCGAATGGAAATATCTTTTAAATTTCCATATACCATAAGAAGTTTAATCGTTTTTCATAGACAATAGTTATCTACATATTTTGGTGCGTTAAAAAATGCATATGTAACCTTTGTATGCTGTCTATTCTTCTAGCCCTCTAGCTACAAACTAGCCGTTAACGTAGACTTATACCCTCCTCGAAACCATATAACTTTTGTTTGAAATATTTTTCAATATAGTTAGTAATTTAAAAAATACTCTAGAGTATCGCTTCGAATGAACATTCTGTATAGAAAGCAATAGGTACGAATTCATTAGTTATGGATACGAGGAAATTGATCTTTTAAGCAAAATGTCACAAAATTCTTCGATCGGCACTGTCGTGCACAACACCGTGCGAGGATTAATGCACCGCTGTGCATAGGCGCAGATGTTCGCCAATGAATTTAATTGTTCACGACAGGTGTTAGGCCAAGGTAACAAGTTTTGAGTCTACAGCCACCCAACTTTCGTTGACCGCTCAGGTAGCTCGACCTTTTTTCCCGCACGTCCACCTGCTGACTGCACCTTTTCTTCTGAAAGAAAAATTCAAGGCTTGCACGCGCACTTTCCGTCACCCCAAGGTTTTCGATGCGCCGATGAAATCTCATCCGAGCAATGGCTGTTCTACTTTAGTTCTGCCCATAAAATTCGAATATTTCGTGAAATTCGATTACAGAGATAAATTCCGACAGCGGCATCTGTCAGCCGGGGGATGTTCCTGGAACCAATGAAAATTCGCTTTCTCCTGAAATTGGCTATATTTGTTTAGTCCTTTGTCGATTCTACTTCTCTGTCAGGTTGACAAAGAAAATCAATGTAGACAAAGGACTTCAAAAATGATTTTCGTAGGAACATTGATTTATTATTAATTAACATTCGCATCATGTATTATGTATTCGACAACAGCTACCACGAATATTTGACATATACTTTCTGTATAAGATACAAAAATTATAATTTGTATAAGATGAAAACTTATCATTCGCTATTAACTACTTTTACATTTTATATTTTAAAATGTACGTTGTACACGATGTTTTAAATTATTTTCGTTTATCCTGCCAAATGTTCTATTCTGTATCAGATCTTTTAGAGAACTTTGGAAATTCGAAGCGAGCAACACCGAATCCACTGGAGGCTCTCTCTCTCTCTCTCTCTCTCTCTCTCTCTCTCTCTCTCTCTCTCTCTCTCTCTCTCCCTTTCTTTGTTCAGGATCGTCACGGTCTTGAACATATTCATCGTGGTCTGCGTATTTATTCTTCGAGTCATTGCGGTGAATTCTCACCTGGGGGATCACGGTTCTTCTCCTCTATACATTTCGAATTGCGATAACAATAATAATGCGTCGCATTATTCGCATGGACTGTAACTCGCGAGATCGGAACAGAGCATGACCGTCCCATGTTTCTCAACTGGATCTTTCTGGTCTCCAGATTGACCTAACAAAATGATACCACGATATTTAACAGATAAATCTGCACCGCATGGGTGAATTTTCAGCAGGAACGCCGAGCAATTGATCAGATAACAAAACCATTCTCATTATAAAAACACTGGTGCAACCGGATTTCAGATGGAAACGTATGAAAGTACAATTACGTTTATGATAAAGAGAGGTTTATTTTTTACGCTCGTAACACACGTTGATTTTCCAACGAATGTATTATGGAAACTGAAACTGATATTAATGATATTCGAATACTTCGCTATTCAACATTTTCGAGGATACAGTGTATACGGTCGGTCGAAAAAGTCTTCATGTACGTTTTACAGTGAAGTAACTGTTTTTAAAAATGAGTTTATGCAACTTGAGCTTTCTTGAAACGTTAGAAGCATAAGTTTACCCGCTGATGTATATAAATTTTTTCGAAAAAGTTGTGTTTCGTCGAGATTACGAAAAAAATAGTAATGAAAATAGTAAAAATATATATTTTGCAGAATTACGTTGAACATGCTGAAAGAAATTTCAAGAATATTTCGATTTATTAGCCGTATAGAGAAAAAGTCGAGAAGAAATGCGTTTCTTCTACTTTTTTTGGTCGCTATTAACCAAAAATATTCATAACTTTCAGAATATATACAACCGACGTATATCTACAATAAATATTTTTAAAATTTATAGTACCGATTCAGGGAAAATGAAACTGTAATATATCAATATTTAACATTTTTCCGTAAAAAATTAGTAGTATGAAAAATGGTAATTAAATGCTTCAAGATTCATCTCGCCTATTTTTAATGATTTTTTAATACATCGTCGAATACATGATTCTACATAATTTTTTCTTATATGTATATTAGATACAACTTTGGCTACATATTTGGCTTAAAATTATATAGTATTTTGTAAGTTAAAAATCTAACCTACAACAAAACCCAAACTTAATTTCCATTTAATTTAATAATAATCATAATTTAATTCTTATCGTTGATTTATACGGCACGTTCCGAAACACTAAACCATTTGCATTGTCATTCCTAACTTAAAAATATTGCTGCAAAATTGCTTTTTGGTATAGCGTTTTCATACAGTAAATATTTTTATATTTGTTTTCAACTTCCAACTGTAGCAAAATGATAGATTCGCTCGCAAAAAAGTAGAAAGTTTATAAAATTATAACACAAACTTAGAAAATTTCTGAAATGGTTGAATTTAAACGTAAAAGCTGAATAGATTTTAAAAACTTTAAATCATAAAAGTAAAACCATAAAAATAATTCGTAAATCTCAAACTCTGAAATACAATTTAAAAATCATGAAAAATGTACAAGTAACGTAAAAAAATTAATGTTTTTTATGATTTATATACTTTCCGCTACTTTTAATCGATAAGTTTATTTCATTTATCGTCGAGGCACTCGAACTTTGCAATTGTGTAGGAGTAACGCGATTGAAAGCTTCGTACAAATAAGCCCCAAAGTTTGTCCGGTAAATACATCTTACAATTGGATATTGAAGTTACCTTTATTTTACTATACGTTTACCTTTATTATATTACAGATATTTAAAAAGGGAGGTTCGAGGAGTAATTGTTACTACAATACATCGCGTATTTCGAAGTAACAATATTTTAACGATATATTGAAATATTTTGTAAAAGGAAGAAATGTTTCCAAGAGCTGGCTCTTTCTTGCACTGAATTGAATATTCATTACTTGAAACTAATTTCTTTTTACGCCGAGTGAAGGGTTACCTTTTTTTATTAAATAACACATACGTGTACATCTATCATAGAACGTGTTAAACGTGGAGTAGCGAAATCATTAATTTTATTGTAATTTCAAACCTTTCGTGAGCGAGCGTAAACAAAGGTGATGCATCTTGTAGATTCTCCTGCTGAAAAAGAATGAGCAAAGTGGGACTTTAAAATAAGACTATTCGCGGTGTGCAGATCTGATCGAACGATTCGTAAGATACAGTATTTATTCAGAACCAGTAAAAAAGTATAGAACACATAAAAAAAAGTCGAAGGATTCCCTTAAACCACATACGTTTCTCAGGGTAAATATTCGTGTATCTACTTTTTTTACGTACTGTAAACCGATTGATTTATTTTTGTCTACGTTGCGAAATATTTGCTTTAAAATGTGACGTTACAAACGAAGCGCGATCTGCTGTTCCAAAGTGCAAAATAAAAATAAGCGAATTATTATCGTTGGCTCTTTAGACGCAAGAGGGTTAACTAAAAATATACAATAATCTATCTCTTCGATAGATCCAGAAACCAACCGTTTGTCATTTTGAACGAAAACGACTGAGCACATGCGGCTATTTAGCATTTGCGACCGCTTGGCTTGCATGTACCTGTTGTATTCTGTTATAATCACGAGGAAACAAGTAATTATCTGGTGACCTCCCTTTGTTAGCAGAATTTGAAAAGAGAAATCGACTAAACCATTTGAGAGATAAAAGAGATTTTGGAGAGAGACCTTTCTCTTTAAAGCATAACGGTGCCTCGCATACAAACGGAAATGACCGTATAAAGATGAAACGGTCAACATTCGGGAAGCAAGAAAAATTTATGGCGTGCATGCCGCGGTGGCTATTCGTTGTCAGCCTACACGGCAACTGCAGCTGTACGCTCTCGAAAAGATGACGACGTCACCAGACACTCTCGAGAACGGCAGCGCCGTACTTGTTCGTGCCTCCACAGGCTCCATAGGCTCCATAGGCTCTACAAGAGACGTTCACAGTGTTCGCACGTTTCCACGGAGAAACACACGTGCGATCAGTCACTCTTACGAAAAGGGCATGACCCTCAGGGCAACATCCGTCGAGTACACCTTCGGGAAAGCTGATGCACAGCCTATTGAAGCGCTTCTTTTTGCCAGATGAGGTCACTCGAATATCCTTTTCTCGCGAATCATCCTCTTTCCCGAATAATTAATCGCCTGTCCGGAAACTCGAAGATACCGTCGGGTACTGACGACAGCAAAAATCGCTACCAGTATCTACTTTTACTTCCAATAACTTTCAACTCTTACGCTCAAACGGTTCCGCGATATCTGCGAATCTGCTTCGTTTGTTAATTTCTTTTTCAAAGTCCTGTCATTTCAGAACAAAGACTGAAAATTACTGTTTCGAATCATTATATTATTATATCCGAAATAACTGTTACAAGGATATCAGTTTTGTCTTGTACCGATTACTATTACGGTTTTAACCCTCCTCAACGCTCTAAGCAATTTTAATTTCAAAATCGAAACACTTTTTAATGTAGAGTAGATTCCTTGTAAAGTTTATTACCATTACTCGTACGTGCAACATTTAAATTTTTCCCGACTTCTTAAATGCAAACATATTATGCAGCTATATTGTTTCCGATCTATAGCTATTATTTTTCGATTCCGAAAAATAACCGAAAAATAATCAAAGATGGCGCATCTTCGTATCAGTTGTAACATTATTTCGGTTCTTCCTAACGATTTCGGAAACCAAAACCGATGTCATAATTCTTTTCAATCCCCCCTTTTTTAGAGAAATTTTTATTCGATCTCGATAACGCTGGGCCGCATGCGACAACGAAAATAGAAAAAATTCGAACTTACAATTCGGAACTCCACGAAGTATTCTGGTTCCTCGTCTTTGAAAAATCGATTCCGTTTACATTTTCTTCGAGTATAAGTGTTATAGAGTATGTGTAAAAAAACAACGTGATTATAGACTTTTAAATAATGCAACTCGCAGCTCCAACGTGCGATTATACCGTAACGGTCAATATATTTTTCGCTTTTGTTAGAACTTGCGTGGCCGAAACATAATAGAAATATTTATATAAACTAAGGTAGGGAACGATTTTTCGTTTACTTCGGTTGAGATCGTAATCGCATTCATATCGATTTATACTCTTCCTCGTTTTTGGGTTTTCGAGCAGCAGAAGGGCGGGAATCATATAAAATATAATTTTAATTTAACGATTTAAAAACGAGTATATGCAGACATACCATATACGTATAATATATACACGAAACGTAGTTGTAAGCTTCAAATCCATGTAGGCGTTCGACACCGAAAAAATTGAATCACACAATTGAAATTATTAAATTTTTCCTAAATTAAAGTAAATTACCGTAAAATTGTCAAATAGTATCACTATCAAGCTTTCCTGGAAAATCTTTAACATCCTAACAGTTCTCTCTCTAAACGTTACTTTTATACGCAACGTGACTATATAAATTCATTTAATTGTGAAATCTGTATTACTTATTTATTTATTTAATTTGATTAAAGATGAAGAATCATTTTCTCCTTCGATACAATTTAATTCGCAAAATTCAAATGTAATAATTCATTAAGCAATACATAAGGATTAATCTGAAAGAAGAAAATATTTCTTAACAAAATTTCCATAGATTACGATAGCTGTGCGATGGAAAATGATTACAGACAACAATTATCGATTTATCGTTGATTAAAAATAAATGTTAGTATCACAATGTTTTGCATGAAAAGCTAGCGGAATTACTTATGAGATCACCATTAGCCTCTAAGAGGTTAATTAAGAGCGGGGGTTGGCAAATGGTTTGGAGTGCAGCGGTTGTTTTGCAGCTGTGGCTGAGCGGCATACGCGAAAGTTAGTGAAAAACAGCACGATTCAGACTGATGAACATTGGAGTCGGGGCCGGTTGCCACAAAACCATATACATACTTTACGGAATCATATTTTTCTGCACGGAAACAGTGTTCGTATCTACGATTTCCTATATTTCTCTTGTAATTATTTTTTATCTTTAGAAATGTTCGTTACGTTCGTTGCGTCGTCTGGTGTAAAATTAAAACGACGTAAAGTTATTCCAAATATACGATTCCAAAGCGATTTTGCTAATTGTAATATGTAATCATTTTCTCTTTATAATACGAGAAAAATATCAAACATAAATTGGAAGCGAGTATCCTGCTACGTCTTTTTGTTGGCATAAGGATTGAATTTGATTTTTTTTTTATTGAATAGTGTGAACGAACATCAATGTATTTACGCATACTCATATCGATCCGATCATGCGTATCGCCTACTCGCTTCATCCAATTTAGTTAATTATAGTTATGGTTATACGGTTGTATCGAAATTAACGTTTGTATCGTTAATTATTCGAAATGATTTGTCACCTATGAACATTGTTTACGAAAAGAAGTAAGCCAAACAAGGTAAATTGCTTTACTACCGAGTTGATACGATCAAAACGAAAGATTGACAACAAGTTCCCGAGTTTCTTACGCTAACAACTCAACGAGTTGCTTTCCGGCTTCGTAACAGTACAGGAAAACAGATCCCACAGACAGAATCTTTCGACCGATGGAACCTGGGATTTCGAAACCTGCACGATGTACGAGAAACCTGCTTCTGCAAGATACACGTCTGGCCGACAGGAAGAAATTAGAACGATATGAGAAACCGTTCGCGAAGAATGGAAACCGCTCAGGTTACGAAGAAAACACGCTATACAGGAAGCCCAAATTGGCTCCCCTTAATGAGGGTCATAGACTTCATCTAGACTTCGTTTATCAATAGTTCGCCGGTTTAATTACGAAAATTATTATTCATCGGTTGTCAAGACACAACATGGATTCTTATTAAACGGTGAACGTCTTCGCGATGAACCACCTTCGAAACGATTTGCGAATGATTTTTATTTAATTCGAATGACGCGCACTCGTGATATAACGAGTACAAGGGACAGCAATTTGTATGCATTTGAGGCAACAGTGAATAACCTTTAAACTTAAAATGACATTAATTTTATTTTATTTTAAGTTTATTTAATCTTATGTCATACGGAGCCAATATAACATTTCGTAAAATGAATATATTAAGAGTTACGACAGCTGTAATCGAAAGTAGTTGGAAACTATTCTTCTACTAATTTTATCATTGTTTGCTGTGAACGAATTAACATTTAAACGTAACTATGTTGTTCGATTAAATTTCATTACCCTCGAGCGATACAAAGTTTCAGACTATATCGTTCCAAAATATTTTAATAAGGTGACCAAACAGCGACTATTCTTTAATCTTTCTTAAATTTCATAAATACATTTTGAGTCTTTATGTATTCATATATGTAGTAGGTACATACGTACCTACTATTATTATCCGTACAGACTATAGTCGCGTAACGGTAACGGTATCGGTTCGGCCATCCGATATTCTCGCGAGAAATATATTATCGGATAGGAAACGCGTCGAATAGTATGAATTCTCCTTAGAATATTCGTCTGATCGGTACCGAGCAAATGCGTTCCGTGTCTGTGCGGATAATATAAGACTAAGTCCAATCCTGTATCAAATTATAGCAAAACAGTTCGTTGAATATCACAAATTTCCAGAATTTCAAACGTTTCCCAAACATTGCTTTTAATAGTCGTCGTTATAAACGCTAAAATCACTTATACCTTTCCTTTACAAATTACAGTTCAACGGATGATTTCCGTGATTGCATTACGCAAGATTTATATTTAAAGGAGAGCAAAGAATTTCGTATTCACTCTCGTTTCTCATGACTCATGACCTTTTAAGTGAGATCAGAGGTCTAGCGTTGTAATTTATATTGTTTCATGGTACTCGTATGTTTGAAATTGCAGAAACTCGTACTGTCGCAATTCTGTGAACGGTACACGTAGTCGGAGGATAATATAACCCACTCGGTGATTGTTTACGTAGAACGCTTCTACACCTTTTATTTGAACCATACTTTCGGAAAAGGTTATTATGTTATTCCCGGTGCCCAGTATACATACACAAGATTTCCCACGCAACTCTGTAGAGCAGTAACTCTATGAAATAGTTTGCGGAAGCAAACAGTTCTTTGTTCCGTGTATGTACAGTCGGTGTAAAATAAATTCGTCTACCTTTTAAAATGGACAGTTCTTTTGAGATTGGATCAAACGGATTGAGTTTTTTTTTACAACGTTGAAAGGATTAGTTTACCAGGAAACGTTACTGGAAAAGTGCCTTTGATCGCAATTTCGAAGCAAAATTTAAAAGTCTCGAGTTTTAAGTTTTTTAATTCATTATTTTGTAATTATTTACGCATTATCTAATAAACTTATCCTTCTAACATCTCGAAAATAACTCGAGTTGTTTGATTGAATTAAAAGAACAAAAAACAATTAAAAGGCTTTTAATGGGTGCATTAATATTTTTTTATGCCGACTATATATGATTTACAATTCTTATAATAAGAATAGAGTGGAATAAAAAGTCAGTAAATATAGGTCTACAACGATAGCATTAGACAAAACTTAATTTAATGTCCAAGTATAAATTAGTCTTTAAATTACAATTTCACCGATCATCGGTGAAACATATTTCGTAAAGCACAAATGCAGTATGTTAAAAGTTTATCGATCGATATCGCATCATAATCTAGGCAGGATGATAGTGTTCAACCTGTAAAAAATATATCATACGTATACTCTGTCGATACAAGTGGCAAAACGTTGTGTGAATGAATAAATTTGAGGAAAATTGATCACATCTATAATACCTTTCGCAATATTTTTTAAGAGTAAATTATTATTATCCAATTATTTAAAAAAAATATCAATTATTTAAAAAAACTAAGTTTGTAAATACTCGCGTGATTCTGGAAATATTATATTTTAAAAAATATTTGTATAGCCTTCTCTATTTATATACTTATAATTATTTTTTGCGTAACCATATTTATAAAACTTATTTTTCGTCTCTTATTAGATGATGAAACTCACTACGGAAATTCGTGGAATATTCGACCGACATCCCTTACTCAAAGCTTGGTAAAAGAGGGTAGCACACAGCGTTGTTGACTTTTACTTGACATTCGAGCGCAGAGAGTTCTGTGGAGAAGCTCTCGAACTATCGGCATATGAGTCGCCATTATTTTCACAGGAAGCTCTGGTAGACAGGAGAACGAAATCCGAAACTTTCGTCTGTAGACCACCTAACGACCACATTATCGAAGGAAATCGGGTCTAAACGTGAACTACTAGGCTGTCAGCTGCCATAGACAATGTTCTTCATAATATTGATTTTCTGTTCCGGCCTATAATTCCTAATGAGCACAAAATTATGAAAACGTGCAAATGGAATAAATTCCGAGATATCGATGGTGTTTGTTCGGTTGTATAAATATACATAAAAAACGTTAAAGGATGGTTGTGAAAGCAAAAAGATTGGACGATTACATATATACATACATTTCAGTCCGGAAGAGTTTTGTAAATTGTTTCGAAGTCCTGAGCATTCGATCACTTTACTCGCGATGTTTTTCTATACAAAAGAGAAAGTCGGAAGGAAGGACGTTTAACATTTTTCCGGTAACCCTTCGAATCAACCGACCATGCGTCCTGTAAATCCTTCTACCACCTTCTTTATTCGAATCGCATATTCGTGCATACAACAGTTTTTCTAAAAATAAAATCATACAATTCTGTAATTGTGCCGTTTATTTTGAATGTTTATTTATGTTAAAATCGAGATATTTAAGGGTTTGTTTAAAACATGATATGTTTTTAATGACTATAAATGGACTTAAGCCACTTTCAAAATTATTTCCTTCAAATAAAAAAAAATATGTATATATATATATATATATATATATATATATATGCTATTTTATGTTATAAAATTTAAAAATATTCAACTTTTATTCATTATTAAAAAAACGTTGCAATAAAATTCATAATATTTGAATTGCTCATTCTATAACTACAACTAATTATTCCCTAATTATTATAAAAAAATTATCGTGTGCAGATAGTATATAGTATAATAGGTCCATTGAATCGTTGTATTTTAGCATTGCGATTGGCCTTGGTTTTTCGTACATTGATATCAACTCCGTATCGTTAACGTTTCTTGGTCTCGCTCGACGCTGTAGTAAATCCAGCGTTTTAAACATCATCGTTCATTAACGACCTATATATGGCTCATACATGTAATATCATCATACATGTAGTATGTGACTTCATATGGTTTGGTTCTCAAAAATCACATTCAACACATTTATAATTTTTTTAACCTTTCAAAAATCGCATTCTTTAGAGGCTTAGTTGAAATGAAACTTATTTTTTCGACACTGTTTTATGACTTCGTAATATTTCTTAGGGACAAACAATTAGTGGTTTTTTTCTCAACTCCATTTCTAATGTTTGCTATTTATAACGATTTAGATAAACGAAGACATTTACCGTCGTTGATGTTGAATTATAAGTTCACTCCTTTCTTAGAGTAAATTTTTTCTCTAGAAACTTAAAAAAGTAGATTCCGAGTGCATAATAGCGTTATTATCAATTTGCATGACATTGTGTTCTTTTTTACTTGCTTGTTTGTGCTGATATATTGGATAGTCGGGAAGGTATTGAGAGATTGTTGTCATTTTTTGATTAAATATGTCTTTTATTCAAGTATATATTGACCATTATTATCTATGACCTTTGCCATTTTTGGGGTAGAGCCATAATCTCATCGGAATAGAACCTTCTGTGGTTTATTGGCTAAAAACTTGGCCAAGTGATTTTCACAGTCCCTTTTTGAATCAAACTTTTTACCGTCAAGGTAGTTTTGCATAAATCGAAACAAGCAATAATCTGATGGTGCAAGATATGGCTATATGGTGGATGCATCAAAACTTCCAAGCCAATCTCAAAAATGGTTCGATTTCATTACGTTTGAGTAAGTTATCAGTGGAAAACATTAGCAGTTGGAAACTCGATCCATTACATTTTTCTTCGTTAAATCATGAGGCACCCAAACATCGAGCTTCTTTTAACATCCAGCTTTTTACAAATGATCCAAAATACTTCGACTTTTTCAGTGATTGGTCGACCAAAACGAGGTGCATCTTCAATATCGAAATTTCCAGAATGAAAGCGAACAATTCATCTACATATTGTTGCATTTGATAAAGCATCTTGACCATAAACACCACAATTTTGTTCCCAGGCTTGTGCAACGTTTTTGCCTTTTTCGCAGTAGAATTGCAAAATATAGCGAATATTTTAAAAAATTTTACTCATTTTCATACTAATATTACTTTCGACACGATTGACGAAATACAAAACTGTCTGCATGAAAATTGTAGACTGAAATGTCACCTCTCAAATACGCGTCAGTATGATGCAGTCTGATTAGTGTTGCCCAATATATGATACCAAACAACATCTAGTGACAAAAATTTCTTAATACTTTCCCGACTATCCAATATTATGTTAAAACTATATATTTAATGGATTTATTATTATTTAAAAAATCATTATCTGACTTAATCAGCAATGCTACATTAACCCTTAGCACTCCAAGCAACAATTCCAAAACAATTTACGTAAAATAATTCCATTGTACATGGTTCATTTCCTTTCGTAAATATAAAGTTTATTACTATTACTCGTATGTGCAACATCTCTATTTTTACCGACTCTTTAAATGCAAACAGAGTAATGTAAAAGCTGTTTAAAATAATAGTAAGGGAATTTTTTGTGCCGCCTCAGAGGCGTCATTGGAGCGCTAAAGTTAATAATAAACATAAAAAATTTATCTCATTAAAATTTTACTGCATGGTATACTCCATATCCGTTTGCAACTCTCAAAACGGGACTTAAGCCATTTTCAAAATAAAAATCTTTATCATTCCATTAACTAGCTAATTTTTGTTTTACAAAATCTTAGTAATTTTAAATGTATTATTTAGAATTTGTTTCAAAATGAAGAGTTATAAATATTAAAATAGCTAGTTTGATTTTTTTTTAAATGGACTTAGTCCTTATATCTCCTCGCTATATAAAGTGTACCAAAAAGATTAAGTGTCGGTGAAAGAGACGATTCTTAAGATGATTTTAGGCACCTTTTTTCTGTTCCATTCCGCGTCGAAACAGTTTGTTTTCGAGTGGTTAATAAACAAACACTTTTCTTTATATCTTTTATAAATTTTCTGAAACTAACCGAATAGAAGAATATTTACGTTCTTTAAATACTTTATTTATTAAAATTATAGGCTATTTCCAAAGAATTGGCGTTAATGCTCACGTTTTTCCGTCTCACAAAAGGGTATAGGGCATTTTCTCTCGAAGGATATGGCAGCATAGTAACGCAAAGTATATTCGTAATTGATCCCTATTTATTTAATACTAAGTACAATAAACAAAATTGAATATACTCAGAAACATAAACTGTTTCATACTTGTTTGAAGTTAGCTTAGCTTGTGTCTTTTTTAAATTGCTTTCATCGGCTATATTTTACGTAAGTGACGGTGACATTGGTCTTAGTTAGCATTCATATTTAATCGGACTCCAAGAAATGTACTTCTCTCTATTCAATTCGCAATTCCAACACACGTATATCGATTTCCTGTCACGATTGGTTTTAGCTTGGCTCGGAGAATAATTGATTTTCACAGAAGATTTTCGGTTCCTTGAAATAATTGAGTCATTTACAAGCGAGCAACAGGTATAACAACGTTATCGCTGACGAGATATTAATCGCTGACGTCGTGATAATATCAATTTCGTGTCTCATCATCCGCGGGTTACATGTACTACGTTGTGCTCCTCTAAGTGTATCATGCTTCAGCCATCTAATTTCGCTATGCAGGCCACATTGCAATTCCGATTACAAGCAGAAATTGCCAGGACAAGCCTGTCCGAGCCTGTTCGTGCGCACCATTTCTACCGAGCCATGTGTCAAAAATCTCAAGATAGCGAAATCACGTCCTAACAGAGCTAAAGTCTCGCATCTTTACGAGCGAGTCAATGCGATGCAACCTATTATCCTACGATCCTGGCATAATCTCACGACGTACTTTACTCCCACAAAACCATTCCTCCCCACTCGTCTAGTGGGTTTTGACTCTATGCATGACTCGCTATCTGACTCGTCAAACTCGAAAAGAGCTTAGGTTCGCGAAAATCCCATTTAAATATGGCGGATTTAGAGTTTAAAGTCTAAAGCCTGCAGCCAAAAATCGATAGTCCAAACTGACGAACGAAAATGTTGAATAATTAAAAGTAGAGATATTGCTGGGGTTGTGGGCACTCGTGTCTCCGCAACCCATTTCTGACAAAATCAGAAGACTAATAATGCGCGAATCTTCGGCAAACCATTCAATAAGAAGGAATCGCTAACGGTGGTACAAAGGTGACCTGGGTTATGAAAACTAGGTACTTAAAGAGACACAGAGCTATTGAAATTTTATATTCTGAATTTTCCTATCGTTCCTTCGAAAGATTGTTAAATATTTTATGAAAATATTTCCATAATTAGAATAGTTGGTACCATATATATACTACACTACAATATAAGTTTATCTTAATTATTATCATGTATGATCGTTATTGAGAAAAATCGAAAAATCAGTTCTTTGATCAGTCCATTTTCCCTGTTTATTAATTAAGTAATTAGTTAAAAATTCTGACACATTGCGGATACTAAGCCACATGTTAGGTATTATTTTCAGATTTTTCCGTTGCAAACTCTGGTTGTAAATAATGAAAAACACAAAAAAATGCAGATTTCATATAGCAATCTTAAGTTGAACACCACAGATTTAATTTAGGAAAGAGATATTATTATAAGTATTATGTTCAATTTTTTTTCAAATTCCTGAGAGTGGTGGGGCACAGTTAAAAAAAAAATAAAAACCACTTTATTCGGGGTTTTTTCTTAAGTTATACTCATCTAAAATTTATATTAACTTATACAATCTAAAAAATATATTGTCTAATATTGAACGTTCCTGCATTCAGAAAAAAATAATCCAGATTTTTAAAGTTGCGTAATGCATAAAATAAAATAATATTATGTATGATATATGCCAACGTTTCGAAAATAATTTCGACGGCGCCGATTGATGCAGCAGCTATGGTCCCTGACTGCAGAACCGGTGGATACTTTTTGGACCAGGTTCGTATTCCGGTCAGGTTAATTTTTTTTTTCGTTAATCAAATGCTTGTTTGCTTACTAGCCGTATAATTATTAAGGAACCATTATAAAACATTTCTTTACTATCTTTCTATTATTTTAACATTATTTAAAAAAAAAATAATTTTTTGGAGTACTTTCTGTCTTATGTTGTATTGTTAAAAAATGATTTATAATTTATTAACAATCATTTCTTTTCGAAAAAACTATGACAATGATTATGTCATATATAACATACACAATTTTTGTCGGAATTTAACTAATAAATTCTACGCTCTTTATATATAGATATTACTCATGCAACCCATCACTCAAAAACATTTTACTTTCAAACAAATGATTCTCCAGAAACAATACGCAACAAGTAAAGGTGAGCGCCCTATGGAGCTACTTTTACCACCTTATAATTTGAACAATTTTCAGCAATCCGACAACTTGTCCGGTTGTTAAATTATTCGTAATATACGTACAGGCTACTCATTTGAATACTTTCCAGCCGAATATCTCGAAAGGTATGAAAGATATTAAAAAAGTGTAAAATACATGTCTAAGGATTTCGAGAGGGAAAGAGGGGGCAGTATCAGTTTTTTATTTGGGTGCCGTTTTCAAGGTCATTTGAAGGTCAACTTTGTTTTTTCAAATTGGAACCTATATTTTTTATTACGGGATCTTATTGTATGTAAAAAGACTAGCAATTTTCGTACAATACTTTTTTTTTATCCGCGCACTAGTTTCGGAGATATTTAAAGAGAAGTAGAGCGAGTCATACTTATACTGCGAGAAAGTTTAATTCCTTTATAACTATAAAAAATTTTCAAAATCTTCGTTATTTTCTAAAAAATAATACAGACGACTCTCAAATTGTCAACGAACATTTTCAAAGGTATCTGTTGGAATAGCTCTACATTCGTGTGCAATTCTGCGACGCAAATAATTGACGCTTTCTAGATGTGTTTTATAAACAACAGACTTCAAGTGTCCTCACAAAAAGATGTTGACTAGTGCTAAATCTGATCTCTTCTACGATCGATCTTAATGGGAATCAATTGTTAAACCACTGACGAACTGGTAACCTGTAATGCGGGAAGCACCATCATATTGGAAGCACAAAAGTTCTTCACTTAACAAAAAATTGCCGTTTTCATTTGTTTGGTTTTCAAGACATTCTGTTCTAAGTGGATCAATACGATGTGGTTCAGTAAATTTAAATACAGATTGCCATTCAAATTCTTTTGGAAAAACAGAAGACCCATAATAGCATTTCCTAAAATGCCGGCCCAAACATTTCTCTTTTCCGGCCATTGAGTATTACTCTCTCTATTAAGATGTGAATTTCCGTCATTCGAATAACGACAAAACAAATGTTTTTCGTTAGATTAGGAGTGACGTTGATCATATTCGTTAATTTCTCGCAAAACTCAATCCGCCTGTCAATGTCATCTTCGAATAACTTTTGATGTAGCTGCATCTTATAAGGATAAACTTGTTATTCTTAAGCAATTTGTGCACAGATTCCACAAATACATCAGTTACCATTGAAAGGCTATGGCCGGGTTTGTAGGTGATTTTCGCCCCCGACGGTATTTTGATCGAGCTTGGAATATGTGATAGCCTACCCAAAAAGACCCCCGTCTGCCATGTTTCAGCCCCATATCTCATCTGTAAGGGTAGTTATTGAGAAAAATAAAAAAACGATTTCTTGGTCTATTCTCCCTATTTATTAACTAACTAATTAATTAAAAATTCTAAAAAAATTCTGACACATTTCGGATACTATG
>CM052096.1:14561014-14577902 GCA_028453745.1 Agapostemon virescens | reverse complement strand
AATGTTTCGAAAATGATTTCAACATCGCCGGTTAGCTCAGCTGCTATGGTCCATTCAAATTGATAAAAAAGAACTTTCCAATACATCTGACAAAGATGATTTGGAATATGGTTCACAATAAAAAGTTTTACGTCTCCGAAGGACATAGCACCTCTCCAAAAATTTTCCACGTTAGAAACGGATTACAACAAGGAACGGTCAATTCCCCCATCCTGTTTAGCTTATACATGAGTGATCTATTGCAAATGTACGATCTAAATAACGACAACCATAAAGGGGCCATCGCATATGCAGACGACCTCCTAGCATACATTAGCGACAATAAACCATTCAGGATAAATAAAAAATTACAGGACTTGTTCAACAAAATCCAGGACTATTTCTACACTTGGAGGTTAAAGATAAATATAAATAAATGCGAGACAATTCTATTCAGACCATATATTTCAAAAATATCTGACGCAAACTATAACGTACGCACACACGCCAGACGATTCCAATTACAGGACAGTAGCGACGGAAATAATAAAATTCCGCACAAACAGGTTGTCCGTTACTTAGGCGTACATTTAGATTTTCGACTAAATTTTAATGACCATGTAAATATACAATTAGACAAAGCGCAAGAGGCATTTGCTGCAAACAAACGTATCTTCTATCGTAAAGATCTTAACACAAAAGTTAAAATATTATGCTATAAAATTTTAATACGTCTCATTATAACATATGGCATCCCTATTTGGTTTAATATCAGCGCTAGCACAATGGAGAAAATACGATTGTTCGAACGCAAGTGCCTTAGAGCCTGCCTTAATGCGTATAGGACACCCGAGTCCAACTACACAAAGATGATCAGTAACCACAATCTTCTGCTCAAAGCAAAAATCATCAGAATAGATTTATTCATGCTCAAAATAATTAGAAACCATTGGGCAAATATTAGGAATATTGAAAATAACAGTCTCATATTTAGCTCGGTGTACCCAAACCCGCAATATTTCGAAAACGCAAGACAAACAGGCTACACACCTCCCGAAGCTTTTATACATCTAGACACAACAGGCTTCATACAAAACGACTACGGACTGCCAATAATTTATCACTACAATAGAAAAAATTATAATAAGAAAATAATTTACAACAGTAACATGACACTTGACACCCAGACATGAGATTCCGCTACAATCTAACAGCACACGACTTAGCAGACGATCATAGGAAGGACACCGGCAAATATTGGTGGCTTCAATAAACAATAACAATAGCTAAATAATTTATAACAAATAGTTTCCCCCATTCGCTCCTTGACAGTATAGTGGACAGTATCTCCGCCTGTCACGCGGAAGACCGGAGTTCGATTCCCCGTCTAGGAGAGCATATTTCCGTCATTTTGTCGAAGCAATCCAACTTACAATCGGAACAAATCATTGATTTTAGCTGTTTGATGGTCCTGTGACTCCTTAATAATGAAAAAACAGAAATCAATGTTGGCAAAGTATTTTGGCGTTGAGCCCTCGGGTGAGACGAAAAGAAAGAAATATTGGCGATAAAATGCTAATCTAAACCTATGCAGTCTCATCTCCTAGTGCAATTTAGTTTTCGAGAGCTAACAATAAGAGTCTTATAATATAGCCTTACATACATATATTTACCCTCGCGATAAGGCATTGCGCGTATGAAGGCATTATCTTGGAAATCGCCGTTATTCGTTCTTTACGCGATCAAAAACTCGCAGATAACTACGATCCCCCCTCTTTTATGGCTTTGGCTTATCGCATTTGATCATCAAGCTCGTGAGTCCTGAAGAAGGTGAAAGACCTACCTGGACAGATCCGCACTGGAACATCGTTGTACACTTGGCAACATCGTAAAACATTCAATTATAACACAGAATTAATCGAATCTATGTCACAGGACAACAGTAGTAATGAAATAATAAAACTGACACGTGCGTATAAGTAAAGATAGGAGTAATCAGTAAAAAGTTTATCGGGATAAGTCATACGTAGTATTAGGTAATTCGCAAAACGTTTAACTTTTCGGTACAATCCTCAAACTTACGTTTATTTGTAATTGTCGATTCATGGACTATAATTTTCAGTGATATCTTTCCGTCCATCGATTAACTTTTAAATTCTATTTTCAAGAAATTTAAAAGATATTGAATCAACCGTTCGAATGGCGCGCAACCTCTGCAAATGGTAAAGGTGAAGGCATGTCAAAAGCAGCGATTAACAGAGCGGTAAGGCGAATGTAGACAACATGGAGAAAACGTTGCGCAGCGTTTCTTTTTTCTCCCTTTCAATGAACAAATGCTAATATTGATTCTTGATGTGACTTCACTTTTATAGTAAAAACACGTAGCGACGATCACAGAACGTGTAGCCAATTTGTTTCTTCGAATCGATGAACATTTTCATTTCGCATTTTCAGACACTGAACAAGAGAAGCGCGATCACACCGCTCTGCACCGATATAGTTTTTCAAAACATCTGCTTCGATTACAGCTTTCAAGCCTTCCATATCAGCAGCGTCGAATTAAGATCTTTAGAACTATTTAAAAGTTAGTGAAAAGTCACCTTGTGCACAGGGTGATCGTTTCAACGCAATCTACATCTTAGGCGTTTCCGAGAAGTTTATTATAAAGTATTTCTAATAGAAGTTAGTAATCTTCGATCAGCTCATTTGTATCTTCTTGTACGCGCGTAAGTCAAAAAATGTCTAAACTTGTATCGTACACAAGTATCGTCGTGTGAAAGAGTTTATAAGTATACACAAAACCGCTGTACAAACAGCGTTAACGCATCAATTTTATCGAACATTTTACAATTTATTTGAAAAATTAAAATTTTGAGACTAAATCAAACAATGCAACACAAAAAAAGATTAAAACGCAAATTGCGATCTCGAGTAACAAAGAAAAAAAATAGTTCTAGATGTTACGAGCTGCTACCTGCAATTTTTAACACCAGCGATTGCTTCGCGTTTATCATAGTGCAATGCAATCGGTTACAGGAAGTTTAATGTACAGGGTGTGCGAAAAATCGTGACACAACGGACCAGGTAGTGGTTCTAATTGCACGAATAAGTTGAAAAGAATATTTTTTTCATTTAAAGCTTTGGTTTTTTTTAAATTAACTAGAAGTTTCGCAGTGTGAACGTTCTGTTTTCGTTGGTTACGGCTGCGTTATTCGATACGTAGAATATCATCTTTTCTGTTAAACAATGATTTTTGGTTAAAGTACACACTTTGACCTCTCAACAGGATAGAGTATCGTGTACATTCATTTTACTCGGGGAGCCGTGACCTTTTTAAACGTGCAATATGCATGGTGGTAAAACCACGAGTTAGCTACCTAGATTGACGAATTAGCTCTGCTTGATTTTCTTTATGGGATTTTATTCTATTTACAGCATACTTCAAAATGCAACAAGAAGTACCAAAGCGAATGCGAAATTGTGGTTGTAGTTGAGACTCGCTGCAAAACTATTTTGTTTTGTCAATGAAAAACGAAATCAGCATACTACCTTTTTTAAGTCGTTTCTAAAGAAACAAGAATTGCTATGTCACTTGATATAATTAAATTCAGCCGCAGGCCGTTAATTTTCAAAATAAGTTGCAAAGACTCTTTTTCAAAATTAAATTTCTCGGAAACTGAAGACTCTATATTCGGTATATCTAAATCCATGACAAATTAAGGAATTAATAATTGAAATACAAAATTACTGTTGGGCAATAGTATTTTTAGTTATTCCGGACGCCGCGTCGTGAGAAAATGATAAAAATGTGCATAAACTTTTGAATATTACCATCGGTAAAATATTTCGATAATTCCTTCTTCGGGTGGTGTTTTGTCTGTAAAATAATCATTCCAAATAAAATAAGATAAACATTATTTTGGTATTTAATATTCTTCGCTCACGTCGAGTAGATAGTGTCTCTGAATGTTCACTTTGTAATATATGTCTTTATTCGCTACTTTCATACATTGCTTTTCAGTCGCACCGCGCCCCGGTTGTATCGCACCTGAATCGTACCCCTTGGCTGCATGCCGCTTCTTCCAAACTTTGTCTCGGTCGTATCATGCTACGATCGTAACGCACACACATGCTTCTTGCATCCGACATTATGAAATTATGTATTATGTCTTGTACGAGAAGCAACATTTCAACGTTTGGCAGGGAAATAATATCGTTTCTCCATTAAAATTTTTAAACATATTGTGAACGTCCCTATATCGTGAAGGTATCGAATGAACGTCTAAAAATACGTTGTAGATACTTTAACCGAACAATGCTAAATATACGTATTGCCTCCGCTGTTTAGAAATTTTCAAATTGCTTGTGCTTTGCTTCCATTCTATATTCTTGAAGTGTATATATCATTAAAGTAAACTCCTGGACGCCACAATAGTGACGTAAATAAACGCAGCGATTTTAATTATGTAAGTGGCTTCAATAATAATCAGTTTGTCCACCGATTATCGAAACCAACAAATATTGTATAGACAACGCTCTTAACACTTTAACGACCAGCCTATTAATAGGACTGTCGATAATTGCACTTAACAGAATCAAGCTTAAAAAACTACTTTTGCATTGTAGTTTGTAATGAAATTATTAGATAACGTTACTGGAGATGCCTTGAAGATTCTCAATAAAAATTCCTGTCACCGTTGGAAGATCGGTTGAAAAGTTTTCTGTCATGGACTGTGGACCTTAAAAAATTCTGAAACAATCGCCGGTTGGAAAAATGTTAATATTAGAAAAAAATCAAATTGGAATAGAAGCTATTATAGTACTTTTATGCGCGCATGCAATACCGATGCAATTACGACAACTTTATGTTTTTTCAAATATGCTTCACATTAATCTATAACGAACCCATTCGCGAAATTTTTGAATGACTATTTTAAAGATAAACCGATTCAACAAATAAAATATCGAAATATTTTTTATATAATAAAGTCTTACAATTGCCAACATTTAATAGTTCACACATACTTTTTATGACTTCCCGAGTGTCACTTTGATAAATTAATAATTACTCATTTGAATGTTTTTGAAATTTTCTGTTTGGGTCGATCAATTTTTGTTAGTCTACTTTAAAAAAGTATCTTTGGTACTTTCTTGCATTGACTGTTCGAACATGTTTTACGTTTCCATAAAATTATAAACAACGCATAACATCGTAATATCTTGATAAAAAAGTAACAAACTCCGTACATAATTATGTATTACATTACAATTAATAATAAGTACGTATGTGCATATATACGTATTACATATTATATGTACATATTTCTTAAAAAAACAAGTTCCTGTACATTTGGCACGGTTTCGAAATCGAGTGTTTCATATTAGCTACGTTTATTGCATACGTAAACTGCGCTAAAAAAAGAATACAGGGTACCATAAATAAGTTTGTTGTCAATAGTTCGAACCACAAAAAACAGAATGGGGTTGTCTTTATATTATTTACGTTACTCGTTGTAATTGTTAGTTAATAGTTCTGAAAACAATGGTCTCACGATGAATCTTTACTATATCTGGCGTCCGAATACTTACTTTCATTGCTCGCTATACTGAATTTTACGATTTATCGAGAACCACAAATTAAGCCGTGTTTTTATTTATAACTATAGTACCGTGTACAAAAGAATTCGAAGTAATTCTATGGAAACGTCCGCGCATTGCACTTGTTGCACTCGTGTGTCCCTTTTCCATACACTTTCTCTCTTTATGTCCTCTAGGGCAACTCTCCAGTTACTTATTTTTAGAAAATGATCACGTCCGGCAGTCAGAGGTATTTTCGCAACAGAACGGCCACAAGAATGTTTATTTTCAAACTGAAAACGAAAAGTATGCAAACACGAACCCAGTAAACGCAAACGAACGTTACGTGTTGATGTTTTGTACGCATTAATAGGATAATACTACGATATACTATGATGTAGAAGAGATCTAGTGATCTAATATAATTTTGGGATTAGATTGTGTATGCTTATATTTTTGTTGCCAGCGACTCGCGAATACACGAGAAATATTCATCTAAATATGGTAATTTAATTTTTGAAAGATCACGGTATTATATTGCTGGTGAAAAATTTTACTTCGCAGAAAAGGGAAATTCGTTAAAATCAAAATGAAATAAATATGTTATCCTTAGAGAAAAATCACGTATTGAACGTAAATTGAAATATGTTATAGTCTATGCGAAAATAGAGAGGGTTTAAGTCATCATTCTTCTATTTTCGAAATTCTTTAAAAGATACAGAACCTCAAACTTTGCGGTTTTTACAAAACGACCTTCGGGAAAAAATTTTTATCTCCGTTATTATTAACCGCAGAAACTTTTTTTTTTAGTTCTGATCGTAAAAGACGGCTCTTTTTAACTGATATTTTAGTTTATTCGTATTGTCATTTTTATAATGAAAAAATATTTAAAATAATTTTATTTTGCAAATTTAACTAAATGTTCGAAACTTTCAAAAAATCGAGAAAAATATTTCCATATTCCGTATTTCTTTGCCTTTCGATTCCAATTTTAAAAATGGTGGACACTTTAAAATTAAAGTCAGGACAGCCAATTGAAGGTCGCGGCGTCCAGCAATTCAGTCAAGTAAGCCGCGGCGCGCAGCGATTCTTAGCCCGTGCGATTCCTCTCATCTGGCAATCTTAGTAAATCCGATATTTTTTGTACTGTGAACTATACTAAATATATTGTGTATATCTCGAAGATAAATATGTGTATGACTTATCTGTGTTCTAATTCACTTTCCTGGTGTTTATATTTTTATAATATTATTTGCCCACTCTCTGTCAATAATACTTTCTATGCAATAATTCAATTTAAATTTGTTGATTTGTTCCTTTTCAAAATATATACAAAAAGAAAGTGTCATCGTTCGATGGAAACCACGAGAAGGTGGCGGGTCTCATCCATCAGGAAGGGTAAAAGAGAGAAAGGATATGGAAGCATGGATGTGGTTATTACGAACATGAGTACATAGATATTAAACCCGTTCAGATAAAACGATTTTCGGTAATTTTGTTGAATTGGTGTCGAACTGAATTCGATAAAATTATCGAAAAACGTATCGTCTGTACCGGCTATTGTTAGACCACGTTGAAGTGCGTTTCATCTACATCACTGGAAAGTATTTTCGCGGAAACTTGAGACTCAGAAATGGGCACAAAGCTATGGTAGCTTCTAGTGCCTTTAATAGTTTTGGACTTTTGAAAACGGTTTTCTAAAAACAACGAATGATGTTTCTGTTCTTCACTGGTAACAAAACTGAATGTAATGTTATGAATATTGCTTACGGCCCAATCAAATAATTGTTTCGCGTTAGTAATCTGGTTATCTATAATATGACGAGTGATCTCTTTATCCAAAGTTAGAAAGTGAAACTCGCTGGGCAAATTTGATTTGAAAGAAATTAGTTAAAATAAAAGTATTCATCGACTCGAGAATAACAAAAATATTTATCCGTCTTTTTGTAGAATATTTGCAAACAGCGATCGAGAGTTTCAAAATCAACAATAAGAAAAGTTGATCTTCTGTGAAATATGTTCCTTGGAAAATTTCGTATACCAACGTAAAGTACTGGTTAAGAGCAAAGGATAGACAAGTCTCCCCATGAACGCAACAACAACGAAGAAATGAATTTTCATATCAGTGGTAGTCGCGCGACTCATCTTTTTTTTTAAGGTTAAACAAATACACGACACGATGTAATGCAATGAAAGCTGTCTATTAACTCGTCGACTATTATAAGAGTCACACGTGACTGGCGCGGTTGAACATGTCTGTAACACTTGAAATATCAAGTCGTTCTTTAAGTAATACAACTGTAATCTGTGGGTTTGTTGCCTGAAACTAACTTTACTTTTTATACTTTTACACTGTAACTACGTCACAAAAAATTTGAATATACTGGAGCACCAGCTCGAAAATAAATCACAATAGGAATATATTAAACGCATACATCTAAAATATTTTGTAACCGAAAAATTCGCTTCTAAATATTTGATCTTTGTCGTGATTTTGTTTACTTTTATTATGGCTAATAACTCTTTTCTTATTTACAGAGAAACGGCGAAACAAGAAAATCACCGAGGTTTACGCCACAAAATACCCAGATTATACGTTCCTTCAAACAAAAAACGATATGGATCTATTTCGAAGCAACAAAACGTTCTGTGTCGAAATCAAACCAAAACAAGGATATTTAAGAGACGACAATCGCAAATTCCAAAAATGTCCTTACTGTTTGATGCAGTATCATAAGGTATGTGAAACAGTATTAAAATTTCCTGATTTCTAAAGTCAACGGTTTCGACTGGGCTGCGGATTTTTATGCAAAAAAAAAATATTGACTGCGTCGATCGTAGAAAGAAGGAATTAGATAAAAATGTATGTTTTCGTTTAATAATTTTAATAAATTGAAAATGATTTAACGATATTCTTAAATTCTTCCGATGTCTTCGCTACTCGGTATTTAGCTCATCTATTTTTACCATAAATGCATAAAATCCGCGGTCTAGCGATAAACATCAAGAATATCGCATTTGCTATTGGTTGAGAAATCTGTGAAGAAGAAACTTCAATTTCAGCTATGATATAACTTTGTTTTCGAATTTCCACGAAATTTAAGCTCGCTGTACAAATCCGTTTTTTCAACAAGCGTCGACCGTGCGGCATCACCATTGAGATCTGAATTACTCTGTGCGTTACCGCAATTACGTTTAAAACAAGTGTGCATTGCTTAATTTAATTTATAATACTTCGGACCGCAGCGAACGTGATATTACACAGGGATAAATCGTCCATTTCGTTCACGTAGCAAAAAATAAAAAATTTAAGAAATATAGAAACATTGTTTACAATATATTTAACTTTGTATTTGACCTACCAGTATGTATTTCTGATTTGCTCGGTATTATTTGTATGTTATACATAACTAGCTTCTCGGAGATAGTTTTAAAATTGTTCAAATGTTATTAATGACATAAAAATGTAACCTTCGAATGACGTGCTTAAAACGAAGTTAATTATAGATTTATCTATGTATGTTCCAAGTAAACATGTGAATTAAGCTCGGCCCAATGAGACGGTTATTCAACAAAAATTAGACCAATTGAAAGATCCACAATACTTTTCATCGCATAGTATATAGTATAGTAATATGTCGTATCTTCCTTATTTTCGATGACTTCAAATATTAATTTTAGTAAAAAATCAGGTTTAAAATTACTTATTTTCTCAATAAATTGCTTGAACAAGACATCAACGAAAATAAAGGGAATCTGAATAATTAAATCGCTACCAACAATTTATATTAATACCAATAATTTATATTAATACCATATAATAATATTTATATTAATGCCAATAATTTCGCTATCGACGAATACGTGTCAGTTCTTTCAACTTATCCAATACCCATTTGAAATTGTACTTTTGTTAATTCCTCTTTTTATACATACGTAGTGATGAGAAAGATCGAAACTTTCCTCATTGGTAAATATAATTCTTCGCTACATTGTTTCTACTGTACGTATTTTTCAAAGCTAACAAGACACGCCCTATGTCACACTGTCACGCACAAGTTTCCGTTTCATTTTTGTCATATAATATTCTCATATATCTACAATATGCGTCAAACGTTTCTAGAATTAATTGCAACTCCAGCTTTGCGAATTATATCTCGTAATATAATACAGGAGTTGGATACACCATGCAAAATGGTACATTTTCACGAGTAAAAAATAGGAGATGTCATCCATTGTTCTTCTTTGGACTTTTGGACTATAATTATTTACATTTTATAAAGAATTATAAATAACTAACCTTCCGTTTGAATTTCCTTGAATTTAAACTTTAACTCGAATTACTCGAATACATGTATGTACCATTCGTCGAATTTGGAAAATGTGTTATTACCAATAAGAATCTACCGATATCTAGCATATGTATGTTAGCTTTTTGTCAAGGAGAATAGCTGGAAAAATCTTTCGCATATCACGTTCGTAATAACGTTGAGTAAACATTAGAAATTGTAATTTACACATTTCTCTGTTTTCAGCTGAAAAAAAAAGTGATAGAAGCTCGCAGTTCCTATTGCCCGCTTGATCTCTTCTCCGGAGTAGAAGAACGAATGAAATCAGCTTTGAAAGGACTCCTAGCATCACCGCAAAACAATTTAAAAATCTTTAAGGACGGTACAGTTGTTTATAGCCACGGATCATCTTCAAACGATCTCGAAAATGTTTTGGGGGAATGGTTTCGCAATTCCGTGTCCAGTAGAACGAAAGAAGAATACATTGACGAATTTTGCGATTTGATCTGTGCTGCTCTTCTACATCCGTTTTCTCAAGAAGGACTCAAGCCACCACCTGCATACGAATTACACACGTCCATTACACAAGGCTTCGAGCCAGTCACTTATATTAGCACACACATTGCTGCAAAGGCAAAGAAACTTTTATACTTCACTGGTGAGGTAAAAGTCGTTCTTTACACATATAATATATTCAAGTTTAAAGGGTATTCCGATTTTCGAGGCAGTTTTTAAACGAATTTTTAAGATTTTCTCAGAAAAATTATTGAACCGTTCGTATTAATATTTTGCATGCATACACACATACATACATACATACATATATATATATTTATTTATTTATTTATATTTACATTTACAGTAGATGTGGAGTGGTTTTATGTGATAATATTAACAATTACACGAGTTATATGTTTCATTATATAGTACGTAATGTATATAAATGTGATGCAATGAGTTTACATTGAAAAACGTGGTTCGAAACAAAACAAACGAAAAATCTTCTTTATTTACAAAATATTCGGATTTTGCAGTGAAATTACAGAATTTTTCAATATTTTTCAACTATCGGCACAATAGAAAAATTTTAAAAAATTGTCAAGTTTAAAAATTTTAGTTCATCCACTAATAGGATTGTACCGAAGATTTTTTTAAATTCAAGAATTGATCAACTGAAACTTAAAATATGGTTTGAAAAGAACGTGTTTAAAATTTTAATTATCGTTATATATATCGCATTCTTTAAACGTCTATAACTACGTTGATTTTATTGATTAAAAACAAATCCTTTTACGTACTCAACACTTTTAATTAATAGAGACGCAAAAGAAATGAATTTTTCGAAAATGAAAATCATATGAACCTCTTCATCAGAAGTGTTATTAATATATTAGTGTCACATCGTTTAACTCTCATATGCTTCTTAGAAATAATCGCATAAAAGATCTTAGTATAATAATACACAAATATTTGCTTTACACTTTAAATCAACAAATTATGTCTCATTTATAATGTCACATTTATAAGAAATATATCTTATGACACAAACAAAAGGAAATGAATTGTTTTACCGTAATTACTATATAAAAAATGTAAACCAGTCAATTTTCATCATGAGGAATGTATGAGAGTTAAAATTGATTTAATCAAAGTCAAAAATTTCAATTTCAAAGTGCACAGAGAAAATGTTTAAGTGAACTTTTGGCAAATTCGGATAAATATTCACAATCGCAAGTGTATTAAACGATTAAGAAATTATGATTAATTGTGAATATTTGTATGAATAGATATTTCGTACGTAAATCGCAAATAGTGTAAAGAAAATTGTTAAACCGAAGCAAGTATAAACCTTTCACAATAATTCTTCAGAAATGCAATTCGGAAGGCGAAACATTACCAAATAATTCTGTATTGGAGAGGATCTTGCACATGCAAAAACTACCTTTTGTTACTGCAGAGTATGTGTACCATATATATTCAAAATTTCAGACATGGTTAAAAGACGATATGGTATATAACAATTTCATGAATCATCCACAACTTTACTACGAATCTGCGGTATGTGAATTTTTATATATACATAAAAACAAACGTAGACATATAAAGATCTGTCATTTAGTGATTGTAATGTTTATCTCGTGCTGATTTTATATTTCAGAAAGCTGATGCAGGAATCGCAAGGGCTCCGCAAGAAACTCATTTGAAAACATGTATCAAATGCATCCAGATTTCAAACAGAGCAAAGAACAAGTACAATCGTAATGAAAATAAAATTCTTAATTGCGACAATGAAGGAATTGCAGATAACAGCCATACTGAAAATGTTTCCTGTAACACCAAATCAAATTCATTTCCTAAATGTTCGGAAGATGATATCATATTTTGCAATAAATCTGATAAGCTGCATAATAGAGGCAACGAATATTGCAACGAAGAAGAAATTCATTCTTATATAAACTCCAGAGATATACTATTCTTACAGAATTATCTCTTATTTTCATGTGCGAGGGATTGTTCAATATTAATAGCGTTTCGAGAATTAAATGTGTAAGTAATAATACAGTGTATTATTATATTATAATATTTGATACAAAAAGTCAAGTGAAATAACTGACTATTAATAAGCATTAACATTAAGACATTAATTGAAAATGTCAGTCTTTGTGCTGAAACTCATAAGAGAGAAAAATTTCAATTCATTTTCAACAAATTAGTAAAACTAGTAAATTAGTAAAATTAGTCTTTTCAAGCTATATTCGGGTATTATTTAACCGTTTTTAATTATCAAATCTTAATATGTAGAAACATACGAATAATACAAAAATGGTTTTCTTTCATGTTTTGTTAAAATTTTATTTTTCGTCTTTGATTAGTGAAAAATGTATGTGCATATAATGTTTGGAAAATATCTAAACACCCCCTACAAGAATATGTAATAAAAAAGACGTTTAGATTAAAAAATTTGAACTTAATCATTATGAATCTATTCAAGATCATTACAGAATCACATAGTCACTAGCGTTATATTTGCTTCTTAACACCTTGTCACAATTGACTGCAAACTTTTTTTATAGCATTCGTATTTTTTGAAATATTTACACGTTTCTCAGATAAAATCGAACTAAATACGAACTGCATACATTTTAAAGTACCAATGTTGGTCGAAATATTTTTCAAAATTTCATGCTATGAACAATTCAAGCCGACACAACTTTTACTAGCTGCAAAAATTTAAATAATATCTGGAAATGATTTTTTTACGATTTTTTAAAAGTCCTATTACAAAATGGGGTTTAAACAAAATAGAATTAAAAAAGAACTTGATAATTATAATGATCGATCTTTCATTTCATTTTTCCACAAAAAAGTAATTGTCAATTTTCATTTTAAATTGTATTAACAAGTTATCTCTTTAAAAATAACAAAAATCAACAAAAGGTTTTGTTAAAATCATTTTTTCTTATTATAAATATATATATGATGTATATTAATTTACTCAAAATACGCAATACTAAGCTTAATATTAAAATAATGTAAACATGTATTAATAAGTAATTAGTAGTTGATCATTATTTGTTACTATTTTATGAATTCTGCTTATACAGAGATGCATCATCTACTCTGAAAAAAGGTGTGTTAAAACTTTCCAATGGACTCAGTTTTCTCTGTGACATCGGAATTTCGGATTTAGACCCTAAAAGTGTCCACTGCATCGAGAAACATCGTCAACGAGATGTTGGTATTTTAAACTCTGTAATAAACATCTTGGAAGAAGATTTAGCACTTAAGAATCAATCACCTTAGTAACTGTACTTATAACAATAGTAACTGATTGTGTCATAAATGACTTTTTTTTATACAATAAAATTTTGTCAAACAATAATCAAAATACTGAAATTTATGAACAATTATTACATTTATTAACTTCTACGCATAATAAATGCAAAGGACTTTAGATAAAAATAAAATCATGTTTGTATAAATACAGTCAAGAAAAAAAGGAAATTATTTTACACCTTGTTCATAATTGTATTTTAATTATATGCAGCTAAGAAGTTTTCAGTTTAACCTTTATCGTCTTGCGTGACTCGAGTCTTGCATATAAATTTTTTACTACGTGTATCATGTAGATCGTATATTTTAAATGTTAAGATTACCTATAAGTAATGTCGTTTCTTGATATTTGTATCAAATTTTATTTTAATTAACAGGATAATTCCACAATGAGCATATTATGAATTAAATATTGATAAATTTTATTAGTATGTAATCCAGAAATAGGGTGACAATGTTTAATCAATCTGTAAAAACGTCATTGCTTATGGTTACCATAATTATCTAAACATAGTGGTCTTCTTTAGTACAATATTTGCGTTATTCATTTGTGAAATCTATAAATTTTAAACTTTGTGTTATACATATAAAGAACCTTGACAAAAATAGTTTAGGCGAACAATACTGAATCAAATAACAAGTATATACATACATAAAAAAATTAATTCTTTAATGATTTCTAGTTTTTATGGTACATGCAAATGATTTTCCTGTTTCTTTTTATGTTTTTATATTCATTAAATATTTTTAATGTGTTTATCAAAGCATGTATAAGAAGTTTTTAACATCATTTATATCTATTGTATTGATGAGTATTTACTATACATATAGTAGATCCATTTAAACTCGACTTGCTGAAACATGAAAGAAGACATTGGAAATATTAAAATAATGTTGTAAAAGAAGTTTTTTTTTTTATACACATACATTTTTTGTGAATGAGCAGTGAGACAGATATCAAGTTCAACTTACGTTTTTTAAACGGAATACTAAATTTTTTCATTTATAATATCGTGCATTCTATTTAATGGAAGATTGTAAAATATGTAAGAATTGGAGGTCTAACCAATGTATGTCGCTAGTTTGCGATCAGTTTCATAACTATAACATTAATACAACCCGAACATTACTCGATTGTTAGAAAAATTCTCCTCCCATGAAGTATTTATAAGCAATTGGTAGAAACTAGTAACTATAAACTAATTACTTTCAGTTGCATTAACCAATATGTTCAATTTGAAATTACTTATCAGTTTGATCAGGATAATCCTTCAACATGCTCTTCATTTTGTTAAATGTAGTTTTATAAATGCTGTATGTATTCCACTTCACCATCTCTAATTCTTCTTTGTAATACAATAATAATAATTAATAATGCAATTAAATAGAGTTTAGCTGATCAAAGGCCTGTAACAGTGAAGAGACACCATATTTATAGTAACGATTACAGTAGCATTCTATTTAATTCAGCAGTTTTCGTGAAGACAAATTTTTTATATTTGCAGTACTTCTTCAGTTGTTTCATCGGGTAGTGTCAATCAACGTACTACTTTCAAAAGTGAATATTGAGAAGTTAGCCAACTTTAAATTTGACTTCAACTTTTAATTTATGTAATCATTTATAGTTTTTTCTTGATTCACGCATTTGTAAAATAATGTTTTACTCTCTTCTCAATTATTTACCAATCAATCTTTTGTTTTGTATCTTCAAAATTTTGATTACAAATTTAATTTAAAATTTATTTTTGAATAATTAAAATTATACAGAACATTATTACATAAGATGTAAGAATAAATTTTGCTGTAAAATTTCATTTTCTATGTATTGTTGTAGTGTAAATGAACTACTACTTTTGTTTCTAAAATACACAAAGTAATTTTAATAAAGCTCATGAAAAGTAGAAAATGAAAATATCAATTAATTTTAAATGCATTGAAATGTTATCATTTATCGTTTAATGGTCTTAAAAAATGTTACATACAAATATCGTGAAGACTGATTTCTATAAATGTATAAAACTTGAAATTTCTTCCTTTCCGTTGACATTTCCTTTAGTTATCTTATTTCTCATGGAGCTCTTTGGAATCAGCGACAAAATGTATAATAAAATAAAATCTATGCGTGATTAACTTTTGGATGTAGTATTAGATATAAGATAAATGGTGAGAAACTTATTTACTTAATAAGACGAATATATTATTGCAAAATACTTTTAAAGAATAT
This sequence comes from Agapostemon virescens, assembly GCA_028453745.1. NCBI lineage: Eukaryota > Metazoa > Arthropoda > Insecta > Hymenoptera > Halictidae > Agapostemon > Agapostemon virescens. Next base: position 14,561,999 of record CM052096.1, on the reverse strand, counting down.
TTTAGTTACTGATATTATTATGTAGGAATCACGCGTACAATATATGCATATTAGTTGTATGTATACTTACGTGTAATATATATTAAATACAAATTAATTGATCTATCGCTACGAGTCACTGTAATTTAATATTCATATAAAACAAATTTACTATTTTAAAATGTATTATGAATTTTTGTGTACAGTATAGTATAAACGCAATACTTTGCTAAATAATAAATTGTATTATTAATTTTTCATCTGAAAACTATGCTTTTCACGAAAAGAAAAAAAAAAGCACGTATGTTGATTTATTAATGGCAGTATAACACATAAATTGTGTGACATTTTAATGTTTTTTTTAGTAAATATTATTAAAAATTATAGTCGTGATTATGATATAATTAAATATAACTTTACAAAAATTTTGTAAAAATAGTAACAAAAATAAATTAATCATTAAATTTTTCATATATCCCGAAAAATAATATTCAATATGGTCGATTAACGTAAAGCACAGAATTCGAATATCGGATAGCTTCAGTCGGTATCGGTTCCATCTACTCGGATCTTCGTCCCAGAGCCCACTGTAATTCTTGAGGGCTCTGTGACGGCGCCCCTCCCCAACCAGCCAACGAGAGAGAAAGAACGAGCCGTTGCGGCGCTCTCTCGGCTGGCAGTCGACGTTCGTAAATGGCGACATACCGATGTCGAATGTTCGTAGCGAATTGGTGAATCGTCGTACGTGATGACGGCTCGTCACTGAACCTCGGACGGCGATGGGCACGCAAAAGCCGGAAGAATGGGCGAATTTGCTGATCACACGTTTCGAGGAACAGGTACATCCCAGCTGTGACTCGGTCTACAAATCTGTTTAGCTTTCTTTTCCCATTCTATCCGCCTTCCCTCTTCGTAGTCGTTTCTTTTCTTTTTCCTACCTACCCTCTTCCGGTGCTTTCTCTCTCTCTCTCTCTCTCTCTCTCTCTCTCTCTCTCTCTCTCTCTCT
>CM052096.1:14531182-14561004 GCA_028453745.1 Agapostemon virescens | reverse complement strand
TTTTCTTTACCTTTACCTTTACCTACTTACGCCTCTTATTGTTAATCCTCCCTTTTGTCTCTTCCTACTTCATCTCCTCTTATTATTTCTGCTATGCTTCCTTTTGTTATTATTTACATCGTTGTCTTTCCGTTCGTGTTCGGTTCACATTGTATCGAAATAATTCTACTGTGTTCTGTACACAATCGCAAAGGCCGGCAGCAGTCACTTCGATTGCTTACATAAAGTAAACATTTAATAAGAAAACACGATTCCGTACGATTGACATTATTTGTGCACGGGAGCCATAGAACAAGTGGAAAACATAGTTTCCACTAATAAGTGAATATTGGTGAACAGTGAGAAATTAACGAATGAGAGGGTATGTGTCAAGGAGAATTTCACAAGTCTGTAATACGTGTAACATAGAATTTTAGGAACAAGTAATCACATCAAATTAAATTCTGAATTAAACCTACACATTACGTTCCATTCATTATTTTAGTAGGTCGACTATTTTTGTTGATCTCGTTTAGCTTTTATTGAAATGTTTTTATTGAAACTTTATTTACCGAAAAAACATACGTCTCTATATTCATATTTTTTAGTCCCATTGAATTTTCATTTAATTATTTTTAATTTTATTAATGGCGTAATATATGGTGCATAGGTTTATAAATGTAATAGTGTACTGTGGTGATTTTCTTTTTCTTGTTAAATTTCGTATGAAAATTTCATTTAACGTAAATAATTTATTATCTTTTCGTTTACTGTGATAGTCATTAATATTGTAGTTGGTATCATTGTCCTCGTGACAGAACTGCCAGTATCGTCCAGACCGTCCTTCGTTTGTTCGTTGATTGATTCGTTCATTCATGGGAAGATGTTTTCTCGCGGTCTCCTCCCTCTACACGCCTTGGACTCTACAATTTGACCTTCGCCCCTTCTCCCTTTTCCTCTCTACCCTATCAGTTATTCAGTTATGGTGTATACTAGGTGTTTCGAAATTCAAATGAAATTTAAAAACTTAGTTGCAAATAATATTCCAAAATTAATAGCTTATATAATCGTAGTACGGTTATAAAATTAAAAAACTTACCGTTATATACATTTTTAGATTATATTTAAAACCCCTGAAATGATTCGATTAATTTGATAAAATTGAAATGTATATATTACATTTCTACATGTACAACATTACATTTCTATATGTATTACATCCTGACTAATATTAATTTTATTTTGTTTTATTTTCGAGGATTCTGCTAACTATAGGGTTATAATCCATTTCATTCGAATATTTAAACAAAAAATTAAAAAAATGTCTTACCCTTATCTTGCAACTTTTCTATACTCACATAACATCGCATCTATCGTATAAAATAACGGATGAATGAGTGAAAATTGTTCTTACACCTATCAGTGATTAGTGACACCTATTTCAATGCATTTACACAAATCCAATTACATGAATGAGTTTTTAACATTCAAGTTTTGTGACAACGGCATATGTCACTACAACGGTCTCTTCGAACGGTTATTATACTTCCACACAAATGTTGTAATTTTCTGAATAATAGCAAAATTTTTATTTGATTTTTTCATATCCGAAAAATCACAAATATGTTAGTTATATTACATATGAATATAAAAATATGTAAAATGTAAAAACTTGAATATTTAACAATGAAAATAAGTTTTAAAAGAATAGTTTTTATTTTATACGCTTCACTGATAAGTTTATGTTTCTATATTTTTACTTGTCCATCCTTTTCCTTTCATATTTTTAATAATTTATTATTTGTTTTTTATTATAAAATTAATAATTAAAACTATCTAAGAATAAATATTTATAATGTCGTATTTTCATTCATTTTATTTTACAAGTACTTTCAAATGTTAAGCGGTAATGCATAGGGATTGTATTGTATGTAAAATTATATCGAGTTAATGAGAATAGTTTTAGTAATCGTATAGTCATGTTTAAATGTACATATAATGTTATATGTATTTAGAACTAATTGGATAATCGTTTTTTTATGTACACAGTTGCCGTGTCGCAGTAGCCCACAAACCACCCATTCTCGTATGAACGAAGAAAGAAACAAAAAATGCCTAATACAAATTTCTCGCTATCGCTTTTCTCTTGTGATATCCAGTCTCACTAAGATACTTCAAAATGTTACCGAAACTGTACCGTGTCCTGGAGGTCAACGCATTTTCCACAGTACAGATCAAGATCGGCATTGCTATGAATCTATCATCATTGTTTTGGACACTTTGGAAAAATGTCTTGCGAATCAACCAAAAGACACAGTTAAATTTGACGAAGCTATGAATGTAAAGTTTCTGCTTAGAGAAATATGCCAATTTATAGGTATTGACATTTTCAATTTAATTACTGTATTTTTTTATCTTTTTAACTGAAAATCAAAATAATTTAATATTACTTACAGATATTCCAAACGATAGTGCCCAAAATACTCATTTAAAAAATTTGGCAGGCAAAGTATTGTTTGCGTTGAGCTTAAACTTTTTTAATGCTGTGTTTAATAGAATATCAGCTAGACTTCAAGAATTAGCAAAATGTGGTGATGAAAATGTTAATTACAGTGATATTGAACTAATTCAGCATATTAATGTGGATGTTCACAGACTAACAAAACTTTTAAATGGTACGTTTACCATTTTTATAGACACTTAGAATGGGTATATATAAAAATATTAAATATATAATTTAAAATTTTGTTATGGTTAGTTCATATTTTTGATAATATGTTCTGATATAAGTATGATATAAGTTCATTATAATCTTTAAATTGATATGGATTTTTCAACATAGTTTTAATTTGTGCAAAAAAAAGTGACAATTAAGTAACATATTTTATTTTACATTAATTATCAATTCCTTATTTGCTATTATTTTACTATACATATTATAAATACAAATTAAAATTAAAATGTTTAATTTGTCAATATTACAGCTCTTCAGATATATGTCATAAACAGACTGTTTGAATTTATGATTACTTATTATTTTCCATAATTTAACAACTTATACAAAATAAATGGAGCATGTATATTTATATATATTAAGTTCAATACAGATGTCGTATAATTTGCATTTGTTTTATCAGTAATATTATATAGTTCATTTGCTTTTATTATATTTTTAATTATTTCAGAAACTATTAAAAAATTTAAGCAACTGAAAAAGTCTGCACACATAGTTCTTATGAATGCATTAGAAAAAGCAATTTGGAACTGGATGGACACTTACCCACATGAGTTCGCTGACATTCAAAAAAAGCCTATTGAAGATCTTGGGAAAGCATGTGAAGAATTGTTTGACATTCTTGACACATTCGCAGACAATAAAAAAGGAAGAACTGCAGCTGTTTGGCCTCTACAAATTATGCTTCTAATACTTTCACCAAAAGTTTTAGAGGAAATAGTTAATGCTGATTCTGGTTCTCCTTGTCCAGCAAAACATATGAAGAAAAAGCAATTTATTGAAATGGTTAAAAGAGGTGTAGGAATGCATAGTAGCTCTAGCAGACAAATAGTAGAAGCTGCAGCAGCAGTCACCCGTATTAAACTTTGTAAAGCGTCAACATACATAAACAATCTAGATTCAAAGAACGTCATGTTCACGCTTGTTCAATATGTAATCAATGATTTAATGACACTACTTTTTAGTCCAGGAAAGCTATTCTCTCGTGGTCAAAGCTACATTGCCCAAGACATCGACCTAATGATAGACTGTTTTGTTAGTTGCTTTCGCATTAAACCTCATAACAACGAAGTACTTAAAGTCTGCTTGAATCTGAGTTTTCCATCAACATACCAATTTGTCTTGGTTAGCTCATTGTACAAGTAAGCTAAAAGTTACTATAACATAATCAATTTGCATTTTGTGTGAATGTCTTAGTGATTTTACTTTAATATTTTTATCTATTTTTTTTCTAGTATTTAACTTTTATTAAAATTTTGAACAAAATATTTTAATGCGTCTTTTATTTTAGAATTGTAACACAACCAAGACTGCCGTGGTGGCCTCAAATAGATCTTCTGTATTCACGCAGTACAGAACTTAGGAATATGTTTACCGATATTTTAAGTAAAGTGACACAAAGTTACACATCACATACACCACTAAGAGTGATTCAAAGCTTCACATTGAAAGGTAAAGAGCAGAACAAGTATAGAGACCGTGGAGAAGAAATATCCAGTTATAGAAATTTACTGCTATGGATGGTGAAACTTATTCATGCTGATCCCATGTTATTGCTAAATGTAAGTATTTTATGTAATAGAAGAAGATTTGTGAAGAGCATAAGAAACAAAAATATGATGTAGATTCATATGTATTTATTATATATATGTATATTATACAAACTTCTTTTTCCCTTTGCAGAGTCAAGGTAAAGCTGGTCATGAAATACAAAGTTCGACATTAGAATTAATCAAAGGTTTAGTTTCCTTGGTTCATCAACCGACAATGCCAGAAATAGCATATGAAGCAATGGAAGCGTTATTAGTATTACATCATCCAGATAAAATAAAAGCATGGAATCCGGAAGCTCCGATCAATACATTTTGGGATGTTAGTTCACAAGTTCTGTTCTCGATTTGTCAAAAATTAATTCAACATCAAATTGTTAATTACACCTGTATACTAAAATGGCTTAGAGAAATATTGATTTGTAGAAATGCTTTTCTAGCACAGCATAAGGATTATGCGAATGTGGGTAGTCAGATTGCTATCTGTAAGCAAGCACACATTGAACTAGAGGTTCGTTTCAATTTGAACATGATTAAATTTATTTTGTATTACAGCGCACATTCATTGTACTTATATTTTCAGGTTGTACTTTTTATGTATTTGTGGAGTATAAATATGGAAGCAGTTTTAGTATCAATGTCTTGTTTTGCCTTATTATGTGAAGAAGCAGAAATACGTTGCGGTAGCGATGAAGTAGCCGTAACTTGTTTACTTCCTAATTATCATTTATATCTTGAATTGGCACAAGCTTCTACTATGTTAATCACTGGTAAGTTTTAATGTTTTATATATCAATGCTTTGATTTACTTGAAAATTTACATGAATTATCATACTTTGTAGATTAAAAAATAGGAATTCGAATCGAAAAATGAAAACTAAACTGGTAATTTACTAAGCTTTGAATTTTATACAATAATATATTTGTTTTTCTGTTGGGGAAAAAGTAAACAGATTTTGTGGCTGAGAGACTGAATAAATAAACTTATTATATTCGTCTTCCCTACAAACTGAAATTCGCGCATTTGAAATAGTTCAACATATAAATTGCTACTTCAAAATTAATTTCGATTCGTGTTTCTAATGCAAATGTTTTTATCCGAATTCAAACATTCATTCATGAATTTTTGAATTCACTTTGTATTTTGATTAGTATAATCCTTATACGGCTGCAGTAGAGTATTAAAGACCTTGTTACCATAACAGCCAGCGGGGAAAGTGAAATATGTTATCACGATCATAATCATGGTACGTGTTATTCAGAAGATACATTTGAGATATGATTGCAAATATATTACTATTTTTTTGTTGTAATTAATTCAGTGTAGTGATTCATACATATGTAGCTATTTAATGAATAATGGATAATAATGTACAGAAATATATTTTAGGGCGCGCTGCTTTACAAAAGAGAATTATGGCCTTATTGAGGAAGATAGAGCATTGTGTGAATGGTGTACAACCTGTATGTATAATGTAACAATTTATGTTTTATGTTTCAATAGCTACTGTAATTACTAAACTGTAGAATTTACAATTAATAGTATAAACTTGATTTCTAACTAATAACCAACAAATTAAGTAGTACAAACTTTAATAATATTTAACGAATTTATTGTATTTTAAGTTTATTAAAATTATTCATGAAGAAGTGAATTTTCATCTAATTTTAAATTTTTCATACATTTTTCTAAAAATACATATTTAGATATACTTTCACAGTTTGGTAATTACTTAGTATTTATAAATAAAATGTGACGTAAGCACAACTTCTTTTTAATGTTTAGGCTTGGGAAGAAACATTTCAAAATTGGAAAATAACTTCTCAACAATTGGTGAATTATCCTAAATTTAAAATCGAGGATAGTCAAATGGAATCTCATCGGAGTACAGGAAAACGTAGAGCATCGCATCAAAATTCGGAACATGAATTAGAGGATCAAATCAATGAATGGGCTAATATGACGGGAGTTCTTTGTGCTTTAGGTGGAGTCTGTTTGCAAGAACGTTCTTCAAATAAGCCATTATCGAGCATGCTACCAAATTCTGATTTAAAAAAATGTTCTTTAAAACAAGAGCATTGTCTATCAAACCCAAGCCAGGAAGTTCAATATTGCACGCAGTTTGTTTCGCACTTGTTGCATTTGTTGGTTTGTAATAATGAAAAATTTGGAAATCAAATTCAGAACCATGTTAAAGAATTGGTTGGTCATGAAATGAGTCCTGCGTTATATCCAATACTTTTCGATCAGATCAAAAGTATGATTGAAAAATTCTTTAATCAGGCTGGGCAAATTGTTGTAGAAGATATTAATACTCAGTTCATTGAACATATAATATTTATCATGAAAAATATATTGGATTCAAAGACAGAACAGCCTTCTGAATATCTTGGAATGACCAGTATAGAGGGAATGATGTTAGCAATTGTCAGATATGTTCGACACTTGGACATGACTGTGCATTCTATACGTATCAAGACGAAATTATGTCAGCTTGTCGAAGCAATGATGGAAAGACGAGATGATTTAGCATTTCGACAAGAAATGAAGTTTCGAAATAAACTTGTGGAATACTTAACCGATTGGGTAATGGGTGCTACACATCAAATTACTCCATCTACTAGTGGAGATATAACTGTTTACACTAGGTAAATCATTTTTTATGTTATTAACTGTTTATATGTATGAAATTAATTTTTCGTATTATTTGTAATATATATATTTGGCTTTTTAGGGATCTGGATCAAGCTTGCATGGAAGCAGTGGGGGCACTGTTAAGAGGTCTTCCTTTGCAACCAGAAGAATCTGATCGTGGTGATTTGATGGAAGCAAAATCCCAATTATTTTTGAAATATTTTACTCTCTTCATGAATTTGTTAAACGACTGCAATGAAGCCGCTGCGGAAGAAAAGGAGCTTGTATCTCAACAGCCACGTTTATCTAGTGGTAAATTGTCTACACTACGTAATGCTACCATACAAGCAATGAGTAATCTTCTCAGTGCAAATATTGATAGCGGTTTGATGCATTCGTTAAGTAAGTCACACTAGATGTATAAATTCAAATGATTCGTTTCTCAAAATTTCGTGCATTAATATTTCTCTTTTTTTTTTTATTCTGAAATGTCTTAATAGGTTTAGGTTATAATCCTGACTTACAAACACGAGCCGCTTTTATGGAAGTTCTCACTAAAATTCTTCAACAAGGAACAGAATTCGATACACTAGCAGAGACAGTATTAGCTGATAGATTTGAACAGTTGGTTCAACTTGTCACAATGATCAGTGACAAAGGGGAATTGCCTATCGCGATGGCTTTAGCTAATGTTGTAACAACAAATCAAATGGATGAGCTTGCTCGAGTCTTTGTGACATTGTTTGATGCAAAACACTTATTGTCACCACTTTTATGGAATATGTTCTATCGCGAGGTTGAAGTTTCTGATTGCATGCAAACTTTATTTCGTGGAAATAGTCTTGGAAGCAAAATTATGGCATTTTGTTTCAAAATTTATGGCGCAAGTTACTTGCAAAGTTTATTGGAACCATTAATAACACCATTGCTAGATGATATGACAACTGGTTTCGAAGTTGATAGCGCAAGAATGGACACCAACGAAGACATTGAACAAAATGGACGCAATTTAATAGCCTTAACGCAAAAAGTATTCGATGCGATAGTATCCTCAGCCCATCGGTAAATTTCTAATGTATACGATATTAAAATATGCAAAATTGATCATTCAGTACTAGTTCTCACATGAAAAGAATATTTACACAATTGTTCTATAGTATTAAGGAGAGTTTAAAGTACATAGTAATGAACATACTATTAACGATTTTTCCAAAAGAATTTCACGAAGATCACATTCAAATTAAAAAAATTTAAAAGAATTGTATTTATATATGATATCAAATTGTTTTCAAGAACTATTTACATTTGTATAAATCGTTATTTACATGTTTGATGCCACATTGCGCCGATTCCTATAGATCAGCTGTAGACTTTATGTATACGTCGCAAATTTTTGTTTATGCTACACTGATTTATCAGCTTTTGTTTTACGCGCGCAGCTCCTTGCACTTAATGGCAGCCTTCTCTTTGTACTACACAAGATTTGCGTGAAAACATGGTTATAATATCAATATAAATGTCTAATTGAATTTGATATTTGATAAATTTTATTATTATAATATTATATTTTGTATATACATATTATTAGTAACTAATAAGTTAACAATTTTTCCAGATTTCCACCACAATTGCGATCTATGTGCCATTGCCTATATCAAGTGCTCAGCAAAAGATTTCCACAATGTCCACAGAACAATATTGGCGCAGTAGGAACAGTAATATTTTTGCGTTTTATTAATCCGGCTATCGTATCGCCTCAAGAAATGGGTATTGTGAATAAACCTGTACCTTCTCAAGTGAAAAGAGGCCTCATGCTAATGTCTAAAATACTTCAAAATATTGCGAATCATGTGGAGTTCAGTAAAGAGCAACATATGTTACCTTTCAACGATTTTTTAAGGGCACATTTTGAAATTGGAAGAAGATTTTTCATACAGATAGCGTCGGATTGTGAAACGGTAGATCAGGCCAGTCATCCAATGTCATTTGTATCGGATGCTAATGTTTTAGCGTTACATAGATTACTTTGGAATCATCAAGAAAGAATCGGCGATTACCTTAGTAGCAGCCGTGACCACAAGGCGGTTGGCAGAAGACCTTTTGACAAAATGGCCACATTGTTGGCGTACCTTGGTCCTCCTGAACACAAACCGGTAGATTCACAGTAAGTAATTGCAAAAATTTTTTGAATTTATTAAACCATCATTAAGAGTGCTAATGTGTAAAATACATCAATTTCATTTCAACAGTTTAGTATTTTCTTCATCTTATGCTCGGTGGTCAAGTATTGATATGTCTTCAACTAATTTCGAAGAAATTATGGTCAAACACAATGTGCATGAAAAAGAAGAATTTAAGAGTATCAAGAATTTGAATATCTTCTACCAAGCGGGAACCAGTAAACAAGGATATCCTATATTTTATTATATTGCCAGACGTTATAAGTGTGTACTTTTAGTTTTATATTATTATTTTTTAATATTAGGATAGCATTTAAATATTAACTTAAACTTTATATTTTTCTAGAACCTGTCTTGGCGACACACACGACGAGTTGCTGATATATCATATCATTCTTACACTAAAACCGTTTTGGCATGCTCCGTACGAATTGGTTGTTGATTTCACGCATACGTGTTCAGACAATCGGTTCAGAACTGACTTTCTACAGAAATGGTTATATATATTGCCTAAAACCGCCTACGAGAAAATTCACGCTGCGTATATTTACAATTGCAATAGCTGGGTAAGGGAGTACACAAAGTTTCACGACAGAATCTTAGCGCCCCTAAAAAATAATAAAAAAGTAATTTTTCTTGATGGACCGAACCGTTTAAACGATGTGATTGACATTGACCAACAAAAACTGCCTGGTGCAACGCTCTCTCTTGACGAAGATTTAAAAGTTTTCAACAGCGCCTTGAAACTTTCTCACAAGGAAACTAAGGTATCCGTGAAAGTTGGACCAACTGCTATACAAATTACCTCGGCGGAGCGATGTAAAGTACTTTCGCATTCCGTTCTTTTAAATGATGTTTATTATGCGTCCGAAATTGAAAAAGTTTGTTTACTAGACGACAATCAATTCACATTAACTATCTCGAATGAAACTGGCCCATTATCTTTCATTCACAACGATCGCGATAGCATCGTTCAGGCTATAATTCATATAAGAAATCGATGGGAACTATCACAGCCGGAGTCTGTGTCTGTTCATCCAAAGATTCGACCCAAACACGTACCTGGCACGTTATTAAACATGGCTTTATTAAATCTCGGTAGTTCGGATCCAAATCTGCGAACAGCAGCATACAATCAATTATGCGCTTTAACTGCAACATTCGACTTGAAAATAGAAGGACAATTATTGGAAACATCTGGACTGTGCATACCATCAAATAATACGATATTTATCAAACACCTTAGCGAAACGTTGGCCGCGAAGGATCCACATCTCACATTAGAATTTCTAGAAGAATGCATACAAGGATTTAGATTATCGAGCATTGAGTTAAAACATCTGTGTTTAGAATACATGACACCATGGTTGAATAACCTTGTGCGATTTTACAAACCGAATGATGGAGGAGGAAAACGTCAAAAGCAAGTGACAAAGATTTTAGAGAAATTAATTACATTGACCATCGAGGAAGTAGAAATGTATCCAAGTATACAAGCCAAGATATGGAGCACAATTGGAAGATTGCCTGATTTAATAGATACGGTACTGGATAATTTCATTCAGCGTAGTGCCAACGAACTTGGATCTCCAACGGTTGAAATAATGGCAGATACAGCAGTAGCTTTAGCATCTGGAAATGTTCAGTTAGTTGCGAAGAAAGTAATAGGAAGACTCTGCCGAGTTGTGGATAAAACCTGTACTTCCCCGACGCAATTACTAGAACAGCATACAGGATGGAATGATATTGCTATTCTCGCAAGATATTTGTTGATGTTGTCTTTCAATAACTGCCTGGATGTGGGAAAACATCTGCCCTATTTGTTTCACACAGTAACGTTTCTTGTCTGTTCCGGTAGTTTGAGTATGCGAGCATCTACGCATGGGTTGGTCATCAACAGCATTCATTCACTTTGCACTTGTAGTTCTCCTTCTTTTTCAGAGGACACTTACAGAATATTGCGAATGAGCTTAGACGAGTTTTCTCTTCCAAAGTTTTATTTACTTTTTGGTATTAGCAAAGTTAAATCTGCTGCGGGTACAGCATTTAAATCTAGTTATAAACAAACGAGCGAGAAATGGGCTAGCAACGAGCGTAGCGTTACAAGCATACACGACAGGGAGAGGCTCTCATTAACTAGCTTAGAAATTATCACGGATGCTCTCCTTGAAATAATGGAAGCTTGTATGCGAGACATTCCACAATGTGATTGGTTGAAAACTTGGACTTCTTTAGCGAGAAATTTTGCCTTTTGCTATAACCCAGCTCTTCAACCAAGAGCTTTGATCGTTTTTGGATGCATTAGCAAAAGTATCACTGATCAAGATATGAAACAATTATTAAAAATATTGGTGAAAGCATTGGAAAGTTTTAGTGATATTACTTTGCTCGAAGCAATTATTATGTGCCTCATTCGGTTACAACCGTTACTGAGATCAGTAAGTTATAACTTATATCTGCTTGTATTACATATGTATTATTGAGTTTTTCGAATATTTTATAATCTATTATTTCTCAGGAATCTCCGATTCATCGGTCTTTATTTTGGGTAGCAACGTCGGTTCTTCAGTTGGATGAAGCATCTTTATATGCATGCGGCTTAGCACTTCTTGAACAGAACCTGCATACTTTAGAATCTCAAGGAAATTTCGATGACAAGGTCTGGATTTGGCTTGTGCATTTATTTATATTATAGCAGTGTTTAGCGTATTTTGTTATTGTTTCAATGACATGTACTACTACTTATATTTAGACTTTGGAAGATGTGATGATGTCGACTCGTGAACCTTTGGAGTGGCATTTCAAACAATTGGATCAGGCTGTAGGATTGTCATTTAAGTCTAATTTCCATTTCGCGTTAGTTGGACACCTTTTGAAAGGATATAGGCATCCTACACCAACTACTGTAACAAGAACAGCCAGGGTACTTACTATGTTGTTAGGTATTGTAGCGAAACCATTCAGAAGGGACAAATTTGAAGTAACACCAGACAGTGTAGCTTATTTAGCTGGTAAACCTCTTTTTGCCTTATCTTTAATTACATGTTTTGTTGTGTTTGTGCACTAAAAAATAATAATTAATATATTCTTATGCAATTAGCTTTGGTATCCGTGTCCGAAGAAGTGAGAAGTAGATGTCATGTTAGACATTCGGTCACCAAAAGCGCAGAATCGGGTAGTACAGATTGTATTGATAATTTGCTTCCTCATAATGCAGTGAGTAGGTTTTGTAATTCTCTTTATGTAATCAATTTATTAGTATGTACGAGTATATTATAGTTCGTATAACACATTTGTAAGCGTAAATATTGATATATCTTTAATTTAAAATTGTACACAAATGTGTTCTCAGCAGTTACATGTAAATATTATATGTATGAACATGTTTTATAAATTGTATCTTTATTTATAGGACACATCAAATGCAACAGCTATCAATCCTACAAATCGCCGTCAGAAATCATGGGATTTACTGGATCAATCTGCACTCACTCAAGCTAGGCAACAAAAACAGTATTCAACGCATCAGGTATGTAACATTTTATTTAATTTTCGATATGTTAAATGTTACAGAAAAGAAATACTATTATACATATCCATTATACATGATTCAAAACATATTGGAAGTTCAGTTGGGATATTAATTTAGGACACTAACATAAGAAAACAGGTCATATAACCATATGAGTGATGATACGATCGTTTTCAATTTTGTATTTTGTTCTGTGTGATGACAATCTTTCGCATAGATACTACAGAATTGGATAAAAATATTCTGAAGTATTATAACGTGATTAGAGCAATTATTATGAACACTACAATGGTCCGCATTAATATTCGGATACCATGATACTCGAGAAGTTTTTGCTGTATATCTCCACTGTTAATAGGCTTAAAGAATTTGTCGTTTTGTAGTAATAAAAAACACTTATTTTAAATGCCAAAAACATAGTTTTTATTTATTTAATTTGTACACTTTTCGCCTTAAACAAAATAATGCTCAATTTTGACATCGCAAAAATATTCGGACATTCCATATGCTTCGGAATTTGACCGTCCTGTTAAGCCAAGTACGGTGTTCGGTGGCAATATTTGTAAATATGTTTCTATACATCACTTATGAGATGTAAGCACTATTTGATAAAGTTAGTTTCATTTTGAACTTCGTTCATATCATTTCATATTGGTCGTAAAAAATGCCACTTAAAGGTAAAAATACATCGTTTGATGTACGTCAACTTGTTATTTATAATCGCAAGAAAGGGGAATTATACCGAGAAATCCAAAGGATCGTTGTCATAGAACATAAGCTGTAACTCGAAAACAAGGTTATATATCATGCTTATGTTTATATGAATTTTTTTTCTTATTTTAATGTTCTGAATTAATCTTTTCTGTATTTCCCACATGTTTGGACCTACCCTGTATATACATATATAAAAAATAATATTTATCCTCTAAGTATGGGAAACATTACAGATTTTGACATCTTGATTTTCTCGCTACTATTATAGTACTTACGCTAAAATGGCAATAATTTAAAATATATTTCCGTTATAATAATTTTGAAACTCCATTACTTTCTTCCTAAGATGTTGGTTTTATTTACTGAAAAGCTTCAACGTATCGGCTATTCATATCACGGTATTTTTTAAATAATTATTTAAAGCAATGGTTGTTTTGTGTCATATAATGCACTAGATGATGTTTTCCTATATTCAGCAATTGGAGCTTTTTGAATAAACTTTATTCTTTAAATAACCTGCAGGAAAAGAGTCGAAGGGCGTTAGATTAGGTCATTGTAATATATGGATCATTATCATATTATTTATTACTTTATTTCTTTAATTAGTACTGAAGTCATGTATCAAACTTCTAAGTATAGTATAATTGACTTCTAAATGGTAGTATAATTGAAAGTATTTTTACTTAGTATGCATTGTTTCTAACTTTGAAGTACATCAATACTATGTATATTTTTATATGTATATCATGTTGTGGACTCAAATTTCAAATCATAGAATTAATGTTATGATTAAATACTTTTTGTTATGCTAACATTGGTAGCTAGAGTTAATATTTTACAATTAGTAAGACTGTAATAATATTTCAAAATTGCTAAAATTGATATGTAGGATATTTTATTTGTAAATATGATAATGTAATATAACAATGTGATATAAAAGGATAGCAAAATAACATTCAATTGCACAGTAAAGAAAACAATCGTTGCTCTATCTTCGTGGTTCGTAACATCATAACATCGTCTTTGCATCATGATGGCTTATTTCCTTTATTTAACTGTGCTGCCGATTCGAATTTAGCTACTTATTGCCCTCATTTTTAAATATCTTCACGGGTTGTCGCGTGATGACATTATATAGCGTGTCTGTCTTTCAACTTGGATCATTTGGCAAGCACGTGCACATACATTCTTTATCACGATTATAATACATATATATTATATGTACTATAAACTGACAACTTTTTTTACATAAGTAGGTTAATAATTTGTTTAATGCATATACAAAATACACAATTCCATTTAAAAACAGTTGATTTTCATTTAATTGAATTGAACAGAAACATTCGTGCCTGTAAGTAGTAACTGTAAAAAAAAATTAAGATGTCAAAATCAAGTGAGGCATCGCGTATGTAATAACTTTTAAAACATTAACTTCCACTTACATATAATTTTTTATTTATTCGGACAATCATGCATTCATTCATTTTATTTTATAAATTGTTCTTTTTAAGAGTTTCTTTATTCAAATATGATGTTTTTCCATAATTTATGATATATGGAGTGATAAAGGGTATAGCCGATGAAGTCGGACATTGTACCTCCATCCATATAAAGGCTATGGCCGGGTTTGTAGGTGATTTTCGCCCCCGACGGTATTTTGATCGAGCTTGGAATATGTGATAGCCTACCCAAAAAGACCAACATATCTCATCTGTAAGGGTAGTTATTGAGAAAAATAAGAAAACGATTTCTTGGCCTATTTTCCCTATTTATTAACTAACTAATTAATTAAAAATTCTAAAAAAATTCTGACACATTCCGGATACTATGCCACATGTTATGTATTATTTACAGATTTTTCCGTTGCAAACTCTGGTTGTAAACAACGAAAAACATAAAAAATGCCGATTTCATATAGTAATATTACGAGTAGCAGCACGAATTTAATTTAGCAATGAGATATAATTGTAAACATTATGCTCAATTTTTTTCAACTTCCTGAGGGGGGGGTACGCGTGGTCAAAAAAAATAAAAACCACTTTTTTCGGCGTTTTTTTAAAGTTATACTCATTTTTTTCTGAATATAAAAAATATAGTATGTAATATTGAACGTTCCTGCGTTAAAAAAAATGTTCCAGATTTTTTAAATTGCGTACTGTAAAAATTAAAATAATATTATATACGATATATTCCAATGTTTCGAAACTGATTTCAACAACACCAGTTGGCTCAGCTGCTATGGTCACTGACTGTGGAACCTTTGGACAAAGGTTCGAATCCCAGTCAGGGCAATTTCTTTTTTTTTCGTTAATTACATGTTTTTTTGCTTACTAGCCTTGTAATTGTTAATGAATCATTGTAAAAACAATTTTTAAAACTATGTTTCAACTATTATAACATTATTTAAAAAAAAAAGTTTAACCTTTAAATAATTTAACTTTTTGTCAAACTTATTATTAAAACACACGCAATCCTAAAATATGACGTTACTGTAGAGAGAAGTTTGTTGTCAAGCTGACGATGTGAAAGCTGATATTTTGTCCCTAACCCTTTGCGGACGCGTGTCGGATATATCCGCCCAAGCCGTTTTACCGTTGCGGACGACTGTCGGATATATCCGCCCAATTCTCGCGCTGCGGCTGATACCTGACGTCCACAGCGACGTTCGCTCGGCGGGCGGCTCCGTCCACAAAGGGCTAATATACCATGTATGGCCTTAACGACCTATGACGATGTGAAAGCTGATATTTTGTCCCTAATATACCATGTATGGCCTTAACTTTGGTAACCATACGCGAAGAATTAGATTCCTCAGTCACTTTAATGACCAAAGCCTCGGCCCAACCACTTAACCCTTTGCGGACGGAGCCGCCCGACGAGCAAACGTCGCTGTGGACGTCAGGTATCGGATCGCGCAGTAAAGAAAATATTCACGTCGCACGTTTGCATTGCGATCTTGCATGCGTATCTTATCGTTTACGACGACAGACATACGCCAGCCGCAGCGCGAGAATTGGGCGGATATATCCGACAGTCGTCCGCAACGGTAAAACGGCTTGGGCGGATATATCCGACACGCGTCCGCAAAGGGTTAAAGTGTGCACTTGGGGAAAGATCGAATTTCTGCGGCCAGAAATTCCATTGTAAAAAATGCTGAGTAGGATTATGCTATAGGCCGTAAATGACAAGAGACAGATAGTATTCCAAAACTATTTTTTTTAAATAATGTTAAAATAGTTGAAACATAGATAAAAAAGGTTTTTACAATGATTCATTAACAATCACATGGCTAGTAAGCAAAAAAACATGTAATTAACGAAAAAAAAGAAATTGCCCTGGACTGGGACTCGAAACCTTTGTCGAAAGGTTCCACGGTCAGGGACCATAGCAGCTGAGCCAACCGGTGTTGTTGAAATCAGTTTCGAAACATTGGAATATATCGTATATAATATTATTTTAATTTTTACAGTACGCAATTTAAAAAATCGGGAACATTTTTTTTTAACGCAGGAACGTTCAATATTACATACTATATTTTTTATATTCAGAAAAAATGAGTATAACTTAAAAAAAACGCCTAAAAAAGTGGTTTTTATTTTTTTTTACCATGCGTACCCCCCCTCAGGAAGTTGAAAAAAATTGAGCATAATGTTTACAATTATATCTCATTGCTAAATTAAATTCGTGCTGCTACTCGTAATATTACTATATGAAATCGGCATTTTTTGTTTTTTTTATGTTTTTCGTTGTTTACAACCAGAGTTTGCAACGGAAAAATCTGCAAATAATACCTAACATGTGGCATAGTATCCGGAATGTGTCAGAATTTTTAATTAATTAGTTAGTTAATAAATAGGGAAAATAGGCCAAGAAATCGTTTTTTTTATTTTTCTCAATAACTACCCTTACAGATGAGATATGGAGCTGAAACTTGGCAGACGGGGGTCTTTTTGGGTAGGCTATCACATATTCCAAGCTCGATCAAAATACCGTCGGGGGCGAAAATCACCTACAAACCCGGCCATAGCCTTTCCTTGGATTCAATGTGCCTTTTCCAGGGTGCTATAAGCAATATAAAAATTTTAAAATGAGTCTCTTGGCAAAATTTTAATATTTGCTTTTAAGAAAATTAAACAAAATTGCACTTACAGCTTAATAATTTTTAAGAAAGCAATATTTTTAAAACTCCGTCCGTTAAAGTAAGCAGGAAAACCAGGGGAATAAAACTACAATATTTTTTAAATATATCGCTTATAGTTTTTAAGGAACATAGAATATTGAGAAATTTACATGGGCGAGGGTACAATGCCTGAAACTTCTTTTAATCCTTGGCCAACGAAACCAGGCAATATTTGCCGATGTAATAAGAGGATATATCAGTGTACGAGTTCAGCAGTAGGCAATGCGTTGTGCGTGCGTGTGATTAGTAAACACCGATTTAACCGCACGTGTGTGTGATTGTCGTTCGAGTTATCGGTGTACCATGTAAAAACGTAACAAATAGTAAACAGAACTTAATAGTGTGAGTATGTAGTCAGTTGGGTAATAATGCCCGGTTTTGCTGCTCCTGTGTACAAAATTCTCCATTTTCCGAGGGTTAAAGAAGGCAAAACTGTCGTTCATGCTGATTTAAACGACTAATGAGTCATTACGATTACAAGTTGAAAGAGCAAATTAATAATTTTTTTTATCATAGTAACATATAGTTACAACAAATGTTCTTGAATTGTTTTAAATTTTTCAATGAAGTCCATCATCGTTGCAAAAAAAAACAATACAAACCCATTTTTTCGACGTTGCACTTATTTTTTGTTATTCAGTGAGCATTTTATTTAGAGTTAAATATTCTACATTGGAAGAAGCAGTATGTATAAATCTGAAAAAGTAAAATCAAAATGAACGAACATTATGTTATACGTGTTATATTCCAATATCTTGACTTCGCCTTCGACACTACAGTTGGGTCTGACGCTTCAAATTTAACACGTGTCCTTTTTTTAATGAACTGTCGAATGACTTCATTGATGATTTAAGCGAGCCAAAGGGCAGTACTACTTACCTTTCTAATCGGTAATACCCTTTTTAACAAAATATTAATCTGTGTATATGTCTAACTGAAAATGAAATATTCAGATAGTTTGATATAAATTACTATTAAATAAATATTATATTTTAGAAACTTGTTACTATGTAAATTAAATATTGATAATGAAAATAAATTAATAAGTATCTTTTTGTTGCTGTTTCTAACTTACAGTATCTTTAATACTAGTTTTTCATTGATACAACCGAATTGAATATAAAACTTCAAAATAATAATAATATTTTGTAAATTCGGATATAGAAAAACTAAGAACTATTCACATTAAAAAAATTTGATTTGCTAATGATGATGCATTATAATTTACATAAAGATCATTGTTTGCTCAAAGTTTTTCATAATTCCTTTGCAACATTATATTTACTGATCCGTTATATACTCTTTAGTGTATTTCAACAAAATAAAAGTCACTTTTATATTTATTAATATTATTTATTATTTCTTTGTTCTTGTATGTTTCTCTGTTTTCTCTTACGGTCTCAATGCTCGCATCTACCTATGCCTATCTTGCCTATCTGGGTTGCTTAAAATGTAATGCAACTTGTCACTTGTATGTGTCATGCTCCATCAATCTGTAAAAAAATGATGATGCACACATCATTAACAAGACTGGACGGATTTTATTTAAAACGCAGCGCTCCTTTTCGGTACCAACTGCTAAGGAAACAAAATCTACTGAAGAAACAGAACCAAAGGTATACTAATCCTGTTTCTGTTAGATACGGTTGAATTTCTTTCCGTTTATTCATCAATTTCAAAGCCATGCATATGATTGTGTATTATTTTATCAAATAATAGAATATTTTAATCTCATATATTTAAAAATTTTTCATCATGAATACATTTTAGTGTTATCACTTTGATTTAAAGAATATATCTACACATACTAAAGCTTTTATAATTCGTGCAGAATCGAAGTGCCAGGGTCAGTGTCAGCAACGAGAATAATGTATTACTCGATCCAGAAGTACTGACAGATTTTTCAACGCAAACTTTAGTTTTAACTGTTCTGGTTACTTTGGTAAAAAATTCGACTGACGAAAATGAGCAACGAATTCTTTATGAATACCTTGCAGAAGCTTCTGTAGTATTTCCAAAAGTATTTCCAGTTATGTAAGTTCTTGTCCTATAAAAACTTGTGGATATCATATATTTATCATTAACACGTTGGCTGCCAATTGTATTGTATTGGATTTGGTCTCAGCATAGAAATGAAATTATCCATATTAGAATAGCTTCCTATAAATGTATGAATACACTTTATAATACTAAAAATAAAAATATTGATATTTTTTTGCAGACAATTTGTATACTATTGTAATATTAATTGCAATTACAAAACTGTAATTATTATTATTTTTAAAGTCTATACATTTTTATTGAGTTTAGTTCCACTGGACAGCAATGACCACCATTGTAAAGTTCAGTGCCAGTTAGTAGCGATCACCATGGCAGTTAATATGTTAAATACGACCATATTCATAATAATTGTACTTATTCTTCTAACTATGATGTATACACTATTTATATTATATTTATTTTTACAGTCATAATCTGCTTGATGCAAAAATCAATAGCGTTTTGTCTTCCTGTCATGATCAAGGCATATTAAATTCTGTACAAGCAATTATACAGAATATGATTGCATGCGAAGATACAAGCCAGCAACAATTACATTATTTACAAAGTTGTGGATTTGGAGGACTGTGGAGATTTGCTGGTCCATATACAAATGTAAGTAAATATTCTAATCAATGTACCCGATCGAGGGTATTAGTACAGTAGACACTCTCTTGCCCGGCGAGTATAGGATTTCACTCTTAATCAGAGAAACAATTGGCCGGTTAATTCGATTGATATATGTATAGATTATTATACTTATTCACATCGTATCAAAAATTATGTTCTTAGTTTTAACAAATAAAAATAATGCGATTCATTATTGTTGTGAAGAAAGACTAGAAAGCTATGGTTGAAGGTTGGTAAAGCAGGACTATCTAGATAAGTGGGAATCTACTGTATAACCAAATATTAAAGGAATATAAACAGTATTTGCTCCAAGAGTAATTGAAAGATTTAGTTCAAGGGGGAATAAAGGCTATGGCCGAGTTAGAAGGTGATTTTCGCCCCCGACGGTATTTTAATTGAGCTTGGAATATGTGATAGCCTACCCAAGAAGACCCCCGTCTGCCAAGTTTCAGCCCCATATCTCATCTGTAAAGGTAGTTATTGAGAAAAATCGAAAAACCAGTTCTTGGCTCATTATTATTTTCAGATTTTTCCGTTACAAACTCTGGTTGTAAACAACGAAAAACAACGAAAAACACGAAAAAATGCAGATGGTTTATTAACAATCATATGGCTAGTAAGCAAAAAAGCATTTGTTTAACGAAAAAAAAGAAAATTGACCTGACAGAGATACGAACCTGATCCAAAAAGTATCCAGCGGTTCCGCAGTCCACTATAGCTGCTGCACCAACCGGCACTGTTGAAATCATTTTCGAAACATTGGAATATATCGTATATAATATTATTTTATTTTTTGCATTATGCAACTTCAAAAATCTGGAACATTTTTCTCTTAACGCAGGAACGTTCATTATTACACAATATATTTTTTGGATTCAGAAAAGATGAGTATAACTTGAAAAAACTCGAAAAGAGTGGTTTTTATTTTTTTCAACTATGTCCCACTACTCTCAGGAATTTTAAAAAAATTGAGCATAATACTTATAATAATATCTCTTTGCTAAATTAAATCTGTGGTGTTTAACTTAAGATTGCTATATGAAATCTGCATTTTTTCGTGTTTTTCATTGTTTACAACCAGAGTTTGCAACGGAAAAATCTGAAAATAATGCCTAACATGTGGCTTAGTATCCGCAATGTGTCAGAATTTTTTCTGAACTTTTAATTAATTAGTTAATTAATAAACAGGGAAAATGGGCCAAGAACTGGTTTTTCGATTTTTCTCAATAACTACCCTTACAGATGAGATATGGGGCTGAAACTTGACAGGCGGAGGTCTTCTTGGGTAGGCTATCACATATTCCAAGCTCGATTAAAATACCGTCGGGGGCGAAAATTACCTCCAAACCCGACCATAGCCTTTCCCTCACTTGCTCGTTCGAGCATGTTCAGCTGCGTAACAGTGTAAGACAATTCGAAGTAGGATATCAATGATAAAATAGTAATGCGAAGATAAAGTTTTACTAATTTTCAGTTCATATGACCTCATAAGGCATTCATTAACAAATTTATCAGATTTTCTTTTTATTAAAATGAGATCACACACAACGTAATTTCGATTATTTTTACTCATTTAATACATTAAAAATATTTCCTGTGCAAACGTGGACGGCGAATAAAGAAAAAAGACATTGATTGTAAGAGTGAACGCAGTCTACACAAATTAAAATATTGTATGATAAATGTTGACATAGGGGACCCAGCTTGGACTCCAATGACCTAGGACTTGAAGTATGTTGTCAAAATCAATATTCTGAACAACTTCTCCCGATATACAGTGAGTAACGAAAGTATTCGAACGGAAAGGATTCGGACGGATGAAAAGTTTGACGTTGAAAAAACATGTCATATTACGAATTACAAAATACTTTTATTTCTGTAATAACACATAAGTATCATGACTATACATGTTAAATTTGAAGTGTCTCTGATAACGTAAATAATACTTATAAAATGTTTCTTGGTAACGGCATCTAAATGAACGCCACAAAAGTATTCGAACGACTAAATTAATAGTACATATTTTAAACAACTATAGTGTTTTAACATTTTGTCGGACCACCGTGAGCACTTATTATGGCTTGCAACCGTCGTTGCATGCTATCAACCAAATTTTTAGTAATATCTTTTTTTATATTGTTCCAGACGTACAAAATTCTGGTTTTTAATGCTTCCTTGGAATTAATACTATGTTTACTAAGTTGTTTGCCAATTTCTGCCCATAAGTGTTCTATGGGGTTAATGTCCGGACTTTGTGGGGATGTTTCTAAAACGTGGGGTACGTTGTATATGATCCATTCTTTGACAATACGTGCGGTATGTTTTGGATCATTGTCCTGCTGAAAATGAAAATTGTCTACTACCCCTATTTTTCCGCACTTTGCATCAAATTGTCTTTCAATATTTGCATATATTTATATTTATCTAATATTCCGTCGATAATGACGAGGTTTCCAACACCACTGGCCCCCATACATCCCCATACCATTATCGACCCACCCCCATGTTTCACGGTTGGTTGTAGATTTTTAAGATCCATCTCTCTATTTGCTTTTCTCCAAATTTTATGACATCCATCTGAGCCAAATATGTTAAATTTGCTCTCGTCCGAAAAAATTACGTGTTTCCAAAAGTCCTTATCCTTGTTGACATAATTTTTAGCGAAACTTAATCTCTTCTGTTTATTGACTTTGCTAATAAATGGTTTCTTTCGAGGAATACGACCATGAAAATCATTTTTACGGAGAATTCTTCGACAAAGTTCAGGATGAACTTGTTTTCTGAAGCCATCAGCAACTTGTATAGCAAGTTTTGCTGCAGAAATTGTTGGGTCCTTTTTTATTTCACGCACAATTATATTCTCTTCCCTCTTTGTTAATTTCCTAGGCCGGCCAGAACGGACTTCATCCTGAAGGATTCCAGTGGTTTTTAACTTTTTTACTATGTGATAAATGGTAGATTTACTTTTCCCTAACAATTGTGCTATTTCGCTATAGCTCTTGCCTTCATTATGCCACTTAATTATCAATTTTCTATCAGTGATGCTTGTCTCCGATTTTTTTCGGTACATTATTAATATGAATTTTACATTACTTAATCTTATTAACACTTGCAGCACTGAACAAGAGAAGTGTGTAACACCAATTGAGAAAGCCAATCTTTACTGTTTGTCAAATTCAAGGATTGTTTTGTACTACAAGTTTCGTCGTTCGAATACTTTCGTGACATCTGTTTACTCTACGTTAAGAAGAAATCTTTCATAAGTAATGTTTACGTTGTCGGACACACTTCAAATTTAACATGTATAGTTATGACACTTATATGTTACTATAGGAACAAGAGTATTTTGTAATTCGCAATATCACTTACATTTTTTAAGCGTCAAACTTTTCATTTTAGAGCGTTCGAATACTTTCGTGATTCACTGTATGTACCCGTCGATCGAACTTACTTTTTGAGACAATTGCATGTTTGGGCAGTGTTATTGTATCCGTATCATAGATCATGTCACCCTCGCAGAATTATAATCCATATAAAGTATTTTAAGATATACCGGCTGCCACGATTTTCGGTTCCTTCTCCTATTCTATGCACTATATTTCATTACAAGTAGCATCCTATTATCATATAAGTACTAATCTGGTTCCCTCTTGGAGCGAGTACTATATTAAATTTATTATACTAGAAATGTATTAAGGTATAAATTTTAGTTAGTCTCTAACACTTTTTTTTTATAATATTTTGCAGTCTAATTGCACAGCTAAAAGTGCTCAATTATTTGTAAATTGCTTAGAAGCAATGATAGAGACATGTTTGCCAGTTGACGATGGTGAAGGATCAAATAGTAATGAACTTCTATCTGAGAAAAGTAAACGGATTGATATACAAACTTCAGAAGGCACGTCAAAAGGCAAAAGTTCTAAACTATGGACTAACCGTACTAGTGTACGTACATTTTCAGAAAGAAGGGACGAAACTTTTCGAAATACTATAACTGTTCACAAAGAGTAAGTCAGTTGTTAGCAATTTAAGGTAACTTTTACGTCGTTCGAGTTTTTACAGATATTTTAGTAAAATATTATATATTTCTTGATGCAAATAAAAAGAATGTTAATCGATACATTATGATATTAATTAACGGTTTGAATATTAGTCGCAGTACTGAAAGCAGAGGAGATATTTCTATGGATTCTACGAGTCATGGAGGAAGCACTTGTAGTAGTAGTTGTTCACAACCTTAGCAATTAGTGTGTGAATTTAAAAAACAGTGCTGTAAACATGTGCGAAAGGGGCAAGTTGGTTGGAAATTGTAACAACAACTAAGGTATGTTTAAGTACATTGTTTACTAAAGCAATTATTCATTATTTATAATATATTTGTTTATTTACTACTAACCATGATAAATTGTTGAAAATTTTTATTATTTTAATAATGTTATAAAATAACTAATACATTGTTGAACGTTTAATCAATTTTGTTTTTAATTAAATGTATTATTAGTTATTGACAAATATAAAATTTACCTGGTATTCAGTGTGTTAAATAATTTATATGTAATATTACATTATTGCATTTATTTGTTAGTAGGTTTTCATTTGTCAGTTTTTATAACGAACATGGATTATTTATTTTAATCTTTCGTACTGTAATGTGGAGCCAAACTCGCGATGAGGATTTCGAACAGAATTTACTAAATATGCATATTATTATATATTCCTTTGAACTCGAATAAATTTCTGCTTTGTTGCTGTTGATACATCGGAAAATACATAGATCTGTAATAAATATGAATTTTCTTTTTCTTCTTCTTCCAAGAAACTATAGACGACAAATGTAACAGTGAAATAAATTCAGTGCAAAGGGTTGATAGTATATTTTTTTAAATAAAGCAGTGCAAAAAATTATGCTTCCAATAATTATCTCTTGTTTCAAATGATTTGTACAAATCAACTTTAAATTTATAATGTTGGTTTCAGTAATCAATTTTTGTGTAACGATTTTTGTTATTAGGAAAGTTACTAAAGAAAGGATTTTATTTGTATACATGCACAACAAACAAAAGCTTTCTATAAGTCTAATGACTTATATATTAAGTAAAATATGATGCATAAATACAAAAGTATAAATTCTGTGATTAATAATAAGAGAGTGAGTAATTTCATACAATTCAAAAGCTACTTTTGAAAAATAAAAGACAAAATTTTTACGGATCGATTTTAATAACACATAGTGAATTTCTCACCGAGAATGGTTCCAACATGTTTTAATATAAACTCATAAGGTGATATTAAAATCAGTACTGTCGGTTTGAGATATTCCCTTTTATTAATTAAGATTAATCGAAAAATATATCGAAATACTTAAATTATCAGTGTTCTTTGTTATACTAACTTTATTATGTATTTTTAATTAAGGAACGCAAACTTTTTGGCTCCGTGTTATTGCTGCAACATGTCAAATCAGTTTAATCCAATGCCGTCCACCTCACGTTAACGAACTCACTGGAATGGAATCCAACACACCTTATCCATCGCCGGCCTTTGTTTTCTTCAGTAGCAGTACATTATTCTCTTATCTTCGGAGCTCGCGAGGTGCGTTAAAATGAAAGAAAACAGCAAGGCACGAACGGATACTACTATATTCATAAAAATTTTAATTAGTTGCTAGTAAAAGTCAGAACTTATGTAAATGTCTTTAGAGAGTTCATACACTTTCTGTGCTGTTTTTATAAATCTAAGTCGAATGGAGTACTTACTCACGTTTAACCTTAGGACGTTAAAGAGAAAGGAAAAATTATAAAATGTCCACAGAATTAAAAATTAAAATTTTTTTTTTTAAATTTGTATAGAATGTTAATTATTTGGTTTTGTGTCAGAAAGATATTATATGTAATCATGGTAAGCAACGTATTAGATTATAAATAAATCAACATAATGTTTTGTATGTAAATATGTACAATATGTACGTATCCAAATATTTGATACATGTTGCTTTTCGTTTTCGAAATATGTCGTCTTCGTAACGTTGTTTTATTGTTAGTTAAATAGTACCCATGAATTGATAAATCAGAGCCTAATTGCAGTAGTATTCGTACGTGTTTGTTTTTGTGTAATATTTTCAAAATTAAACGCATATCCTAATACTAACGGTCTACAATTCTTATTGTTTAAAAATTCGCTTCGGACTTGACAATTAATTAGAAATATATATTTAAAGTGAGAGGAATTATACAATGAAGTGTCAAACCATTGACCTTTGTTGCATCGTTGGCCTATATGATCAACGATTTTTGAACGAGAAATTATAAAATAATTTTAACAGTTAATCTAGTTTGTAGTATCATGGTAGCGGTGAGAGATGTTTATCCGAATGTTTCTAACCCTTTACGGCTAAATATTTTTATATCATAGTCCGAATCTGTCTCTATTTCCGAACAGATTTAACATAGTCCCACGTTGTTAGAATAATATTATTATATACATAGTTTATCAAAGAATTCTTATTCCATGTACAGCTATAAAGGGTTAAATGAGTTTATTTTTCATTTGAATGTACAGTAGACGAAAATGGTATTTTACGACAGACACTCGGTTCTATTTTTTCGACTTGATTGCAGCAAACGAATAAAAAAAGAGAATGTAGTTGTTAATGTTATACTGTGACAGGTGAGAAACACTCGTTAGATCGAAACGATGTGTATTTAACCGGGGATTCGCTGAAAACGGTGGCGAGAAAGCGTTCAAGATGTTTACATAAATACATAAGAGAAGTTTTCTACGAACATAGAGATATATTATATCGAGAGGAATGTATTCGCGTGAATAGTCACGAATGTTTCGTGTTATCAGATGTATCGTGCGAAAAACGTAATTTGTTCAGAATAGATTTCTCGAGAAGTGCAGAATCCCGCGAAGTATTATTATTTAGTTTTATATTTATTGTTTGAATGTAATTGAATTTTATTAGAAAAAAGAACAAATGAACAAAAACAAAATACAAACAATAAGATGTATGTGTGCGTTCGGCGGAATCGTGATTATTGAGAATATCGTGTTTTCTCTGTGCTAGAATTTTGAGAGGGGCGAAACTCAACTCTCGAATAATACATATTATATACATATAATAGTATAGGTTCAACCCCTTGCGCTTCGCGTGTATTGCATGTATGTGGACTGAAAGTTAAATATCACAAATCAAAAGTGATGTTTTACTTCGTTGATACTCATGATGGACATTTGCACTGCTACTAATTTGTTTAGGATAAGTCGTTTTAACATATATTCGCTGAAAAATTATTACTTTCTTAACATTTTACTGCAACACGTACAGCAATTGGAAAAATGTTGCTTTCAAACGTTTTGAAAATATTTAGTGTTTTAAATAATTTTGTTTAATTTGGATAATTGAAAATATTAGGTTGATGCATATGAATAGTTGAATTTTCTCAATGAATAACAGAAACTCATATCATGTATTAAAAAATGTTTATTTAATTAAAACGTGTTTCATCACCTTCAATACACATTTCTCTATTGGTTTCTAATAAATAATTGGCTTTTTTTTAAATAATTCAGGCTTTAGAATTAATAAGCTTCAATATGCTCTTTTTGTTATTGTTTTTGTTCCTGAAAGAATAATCATTATTTTTAAGCAGTTACTAATCTGCCAGGGATACGTTCAGCAAATAGGGAGTTTATTTCGTTCATTTTGATTATTGTTCTTCGCGATTTGTGTAATAGGGCATTGTCGTGAAAAGACCAAGCTCATTGTAATCAATGAGTGATTTACATCAAATTTTCAGTGATTTGTGTTCATTTTTTATATATTCAGAATATATTTTGGCTACCATGATTCCCCTACATCAAAATAGATAGCAAATTATTCCAGTCATATTCTACTAAACTATTAACAATCTCATTCAAGACACTTTTCCCTCATTCACGATATGTTCAAACATTTAGTTTATATTGCGAATGGTTTTTTTATACAAGAAAGTTCAATAATAACAAAAGCATCTATATTTAACAATTAATTTTTGAAAATTATGAAAATACGTAATATTAGAGAAAATTTATTGGTAGACTGTAACTTTATATAATAGACATTCGAACTGTATGAGTATTTATGTGAGAACTAATAATGTAATCGATAACGGAATCAAACATACAAATATTTACATACGAACAAAATCGGACATCTCATATTCATCAACCTAATAGCATGGCATTTTTTAAAGTTTAAAAATTTTTTAAAAAACACTGATTGCTTTTTGCTCAATAATCTATTTGGGTTCTATTAAAAATTATAAAATAATTTCTAGTAAACAGTGAATGCAATCTAGTTTCATCTTTCAGCAATTGTTTTCAACCTGTTAACTAAGTGACCGCATATGCAAATAAAGTTAAAAATGAATAAAAAGAATATTAATCTTGACTTATCCTACATTCCATACAAAAAACGATATAACGTACATTTCTACAAATAATAACATTACGACAGAATTTTGGGTTTGTCAAGTTATAAAGTTATCAAGTTACAATTGGGATGCAAATGACGTGTACTCGGTTGACAGGTAAAAGTATTTTTCAGAAACTGTAGCAGTTTCATTTAAGGCATTATTAAGTCGTTATTGCAGAAATCATAGTTCGAAAATCTAAGGAAACTCTGCATAGAACAGATCTTCCAGAAAAAGCGTCAGGGGGTTGATAATGCGATGATGCTCTGGACCAGTATGCGTCCGGTACATTGATGCGTTATTTTGTCTGAAGACGCTCGAGCAATCGGACGATTATTTCTAGAGTTCTATAAAACGAAACACCAATGATTCTATTGTCTACTACTTATTGAAGTACAAAGCGAGACCGTGCGTTATTTTTCCCCACAGTGTATAAAGGCACAATGCGACATTTCTAATTACTAGTGATTAGAAAGGTAAATTGCGATCGGCTATTGGCCAAGCCTCGATTCTTCTGGCCGAAAAAAGTAGCTACGAATGCGAAGGATATATGCATTGCATACATATACATATTATAGTAGCTTAATTGCAGCAATATAGAGGTGTCTGTATTGTATTCCCTTGTGCGTTTGTAGGTAATACGTAACATACAACATACAGATGGTTTCTTCAGTTAACTGTACATTCAACGGATAACGTAGTTAAATTATTATGCGAAAAATCCAAAACTGTACCATCAAGATCTGTTTGCGTTTAAATAATATTCCATATTAGGAATCTTTTTGTTTCGCGTACACGTCATATTTTAACCCTTTGCGGACGCGTGTCGGATATATCCGCCCAAGCCGTTTTACCGTTGCGGACGACTGTCGGATATATCCGCCCAATTCTCGCGCTGCGGCTGATACCTGACGTCCACAGCGACGTTCGCTCGTCGGGCGGCTCCGTCCGCAAAGGGTTAAATTGAATCATTTTGATCGTTACATAAAGCTAATTTTAGAAGTGTCGGATCCTGTTTCATTATCGACTTAATATTTACAAAAATTCTGTATACAAAGTGTTTCGTAAAACATTCGATATACAGGAAACCATTACGTAAATTGTAGATGAACGAATAATGTTCTTTTACATATTGTATGTATGTATGTATGTATGTATGTATGTATGTATGTATGTATGTATGTATGTATGT
>CM052096.1:14518785-14531172 GCA_028453745.1 Agapostemon virescens | reverse complement strand
ATGTATGGTTACATAGTCTTAACACGTCAAATGCTAAAAATTTACAATCAATGCTGAATTAAAAGTATCAAAATTAACTAAACACAAAATCCTAATTTTGATCATTAACTTTCTGAATATTGTATCTGACGAAGCACTTTGTGTATAAATATTAGACAAACTTTATTATTATCAGTATAGGACACTACATTTCAAAAACTTCTAATGATTTTACGAAAATGAAATTGTTTCCGTTTGTTCGATAAAGGAGATATATGATACTAATAGGAAAAATAATCCAATAGATTCGAGTGTCCATGTAAAATCTTGATTTTAGATGTACAGTCTTCTAAATGCTTGTACTTAGATTTTTTTAAGCAACACGAGTCGACTTGCGCTGCGAGTTAATCTAGTTAAATGTTTAAGTGTTATACCTATTTTATGCGATAATCGCAATTATAAAACGACAGCTATCTTGAACAGAGATAATATAATTCTTGATGTTTTCATATTTTGAATCGGTGCCACCGATTTCCTCGTTGATCTCGAGGAAGCAAATCGAGTAATTCGAAAAAGGCCATTTTTAACACGTTATTCAACTATATATATAACATTTACAAATGTAAATGTTTTGAAATGTATTTTTCTGACAGTGATACTGTATTGTCTATTATTTTCAATTTACAGATTAGTGAAACTATCCAGAATTGTTCTACGTTGAAATCGTAATTTGAATTGTCCGGTGCGAGACAATCGTTTCGAACACTTTATTCTTAGATCTGTTTTTACTCTTCTATATTTCAAGTTTGACTATTAACCTTATTAAAATTAGTCTAAGCGCCAATTAACAATTATTATACATTTTTACATATGGAATTAATTTTATATAAGCTGTAACATTATTTTTAGTCGGAGGAAGATAATGGTGAATAATTTTTCACTAAATTTAAGTGTAACCATTGTCTTTTAAGTGACCCAAGTATCATTCGCGCCTATTTTTTATTTATGATTTATTATTTGATGTATATAATGTGTATGTAATATGTTATTTAAATGAAAGTTCATTAATGTTTAATTGGATGAAATTTAGAAATTTTGTATGAAAAATAATTCGCAATGCGCCTGTTCTTTCTAATCTTACGTTCTCGTTACCCAATAGAATAGACGGCCATTAGTAACTGCCGCATTACGTGGTCGATATATTTACCAAAGGTACACACATTGTTTTTAGACTGCGTTATACATGTAAGGTGGCAAGTAACGTTAGTTATTGATAAATACCAATTGATGATAGTAATAAACAAGGAAGTAATATTGAATTGATGTAAATTTTCTGGGGTTATTTCTCTTACCTGAATAGGAATTATTGCGTAACTTGAACATCAATTCAAGTATTAGTACCTAAATAATTTTAATTGCTTTTTATGCGAGTCTTGATCTTCTACATTTGGTCGAACACAGTTTTGTTCAATGTTGTTATCGTTTAACATTGATACGAAGATTTCTATAAATAATGTTTCATGTTAAATACATACAGAGACCAACAATTAATATGAAGGGAAAATTAGTTTGGTAAGGTAGTTCTCATTTGCTTGTTGGTTACATTAGTTTAATTTTTTTAAAGAATCGACAGGAGACATTTTGATCTGTAACTTAATCCAAAAACTTATGCGTATTTAAAAAAATCTGTTTTTAACATTTAAGCAAAATCCGTTGCAATATTGACATTTGATTCAATGTTGATAATAAAATCGAGTTAACGGATTAATGCAACACGAATAGAATGTATTTATTTTAAATACATTAATAAAACAAGACATAGAAGAATATTCAGTCATACATATCAATGTGATGCGTATATCCGTGTAGCTAAAACTTTTTCTTAGCACTTTTTCTTAGACTCAAAGATAAAATATTGCAAGTCTTTTTGTAGTCGAATCCGACGTTGTTTTTTATGTTGTATTTTATTCTAAGTTTTTCCTTAGAATAATGATCTATTGTAACGCAATATCGACTTTTCAATGAATTTTCGAAGATTCATTATCATTGCAAACAAAATCTTGAGAAAACTTTTATGGTTTTAAACAACTGTCATGAAACGTTTAACACTCGCCATTCCTGAGCTGATAACTTATTTATTTTCTTCAAATTTTTCATAAATATACAAACATATACGAATAAAGTTATAGATCAAATATCTTTTATTATCTTAAAAAATATGATGGAGATCATTTTTAGACTGTCTTTGCAACAAAACGGATGTCTTCTTAAATGCGTAAATTATTTGGAAATTTAATTGCAAACACTATTTTCAAAGAGTTCTGCACAATACAAAATTACTTTCATTTATTAAGGCTTTGATATAGGAGAACGTTTTTAATGAATGAGATTTATCTGTTCATTATCGATCCAGCATTTTAAATGTTACTTTTAACATTACATTTTGAGGATGAATAATGTACATACTTATATACGATTGCTTCTATGGTATATAAACGTCTAAGGTTATTCGATTGTATCTGTACATGCGTGTCAGGACAGGAAAGAACGTACGCGTGTGCGTATAAATAGATAAATTCGTGAAAATATCAATTAACATCTTTTTGCGTTTGTAATTATGGCTTGTCTTTTGTATTTTAACGGATATTTGGTGAAAACTAATTGACTTATTATTAGGTAGTATATCGAATATGTTGTATTTATAAAGCTTCTCATTGGCGCATATTGAAACTATATACAGTATAGGGTATCTCCAATATGGATGAAATATTTGCAGACGTGGTAAGATTCACTAGAAATGGAATGAATGTTTCTATGGTAACAACGCTTTAAAGGTAGAATGTATTTACATTACAATGCACAAGATAATATTGCTGACTGAGTTGATTTATAACATTTACATTAACCCGCATTATAAATCGTAAACGAACAATTTATATAACTTAAGAAGCTTTATCTTCCTCTGACATTATTCGTTTGTAAAGTCATTAGTATAGTTACAGAATGCAAGAGTGCAACTTTTTTCATATTATACTCCGAAATTTTTGTTTTTATGTAAATTAAGAAACGTACTCCATAAAATTCAATCTGACAGTTTCAATTGTGATCTTTCGAAATTTCACGCAAATTCATGCAATGTTTTTATTGTACTTTGCTAATTAATGGCGATCATTTTGATGTCAAGAGCTGTTTCTAGCAGAATTTGATTCCTATTTGCTATAAATTTGCTACTATATTATGCGATCAAATACTGAGCCAAATG
Source organism: Agapostemon virescens (assembly GCA_028453745.1). Classification (NCBI taxonomy): domain Eukaryota; kingdom Metazoa; phylum Arthropoda; class Insecta; order Hymenoptera; family Halictidae; genus Agapostemon; species Agapostemon virescens. The sequence goes on along the minus strand of CM052096.1, from coordinate 14,527,931 downwards.
TGGAAACAGATAACTTGGTATTTGGTAACAAGTTTCGTTGCAGTTTGTACTATACAAAATCCATGCTAAATCTTGGTGATGTCAAAAGGACACGTTCGTCGCACTAAGTGCAAACCTATTGCTCTGCTCTAAGTGTAAAAAAACAAAATTTTAATAATTTTCCAATCATATTAGTCGGAGTAAGAATATGCCCGATATTATTTCGACCGACCTGTCCTTTTCACGATACTGCTGCAAACGATGCTGCCAAATATCGAGTAAAATGCGGAAACAAATTGCTCGGTATTTGATTGCAAATTTCTAGCTAATTGTTTATTGGCGAATTCTTTACTATCATAGTATATATTTGAACGCATATGGAAAATCATCTATAAATTAATTTTATTTATTACATTCGAAAGTCTCGATAGCGAGAATTGAATCTATTCTCACATTTTTTTAGTTATTTTAATGTAAACAATGATAATTCACTGTTTGAACTGAAGAATTTTATTTTTCAAAACACTCGAAAATGAGTAGATTTTATTATTTTATATTATTGAAACTATAGTACTAAGTATAATTACATTTATATATAATAACACGTGTTTAGTTAATGATATAATGATCATTTGCCCATGAAACCAATCTTGCGGATTAACAATAGAAAAGGATATAAATTGTTTCCTTTTTTGCATCGAATATCTGTCAATTAAGTATTTAAGCTTCAACAGACTGTAACTATAATTTTCACAATGTCATACATATGTAAATTGTTTTAACAATTTTCTTATTTTATTTAAACAATTTTCTTATTATAAATATTTATGGACAAAGGAATAATAGCTTAATGAAACTAACGAAAATAATAAAGTATTGTCAAACTATATAATAACTTCATATTTACTTACTTTACCTAATGTCTACCTCTGATCGTCATCCTGTTATCGATAAAATAGTGTTAATCAACCACTACATCCTAAATAGCACAAAGATTTATTACGTTTGCTCTATGTACTATATGCCGGGTCGTTCATAAGAAACAGGCCACCTAGATAGCTCCGTTAAAAAAAAACAGTTGGAGTTCGCTTAAGAAGCTCGACTGTTCCAACATTTAGACCATCAAAGTAACGATTTACTGTTTTCCGGTTTTACGACGGGACGGTGAGGACGGGGTTGGCGACACGCACTCCAAACGAAGCGCAGTTTTACCCGGTCATCTGTTTTCTGTTTTCTGCCTTCCTTGTAATCCTTGACAAACCGTCGCCTGTGGCACGCACTTAAAACGAACCGTAGTGGACAAAGAATGTATAGCGTTCAATAGAAAACGTTTGGAACCCTGTAGGAGAAAACGAAAATTTTCACATCCCTCGTGCCAGGCTTCTTTCTGTTTTGGTCACGTGTTCGGAAATGCTAATGCAACAACGCGGAGGTTGCAAGAAGAATTTCCGCATATTCAAACACGATCGCCGGCTTACATCCGGAAATTAGCTAATAACTTTTATACGAAGAGGATTGTCGGCTGTGGAGAGGAAACAATTAACACATTGCTGACCGGCAACTTTTCTGAAAATTTACCTCATGTGCCCAGCTATTGTTTTGAAAGCGGATGTGGAAGTAAAACAATATAAATAAACTTTAGTAAATTGTATTTATTATTCAACTCTTAATATTTCTTTTTCGTATAATAAAGAGTATAACAATCACCTATGTGTAATGGTACACCACAAGTTTTGCAAAGTGGTCATCGTTGAAATTTTGTTTACAACTAAGAACGAAACTTGGCCGGTCTTATACGCGAGACACAACTCGAGGTATGCAGACCAAATAATTACACTACAAGATTTCCAACAGTGCGCCGTGAAAACAACAAAGATGCGGAGAAAAGCTTATCACGAGTTTACTCGTGACCGGTCAGCAATGTGTTAAACGTGCTCAAATGTGTTTGGACGTACGAGGAGAACAATTTGAGCACATTTTCTGATATTAATCGGCCCTTTTCAGGGCCACCAAATTATAACACAAGAATCAACGAAAATCCATTGGCAATAGACAAGCACGGTGGTCGCTGGAAAACATGTTTTCTATTGTACGCGATACATTCTTCTCGAATGGGCCTCGTTCCCAGTGCGTGCTACTTGCGACCGGGCCTCAAGGGTGGGTCATAAACATGACAAAGTCGAGGGTTTGGCGGCCGGTGGTTTCAAGGCCGTCGCAGCCAACGACCTAGTCCGAAAACGGTTCTATTGAAACGTATGTATTTTCCTTTTCTGTTTCTTAGAACAAGGAATTTCTCTGTCCTTTTTCAGTTCGTGTTATACGATCGCTTGCAGGAAAACGCGACCTTTCCCATGGAAAGGACGTCGCGAGCGCGTTATTGCATTATAATATCTTTTTAAATGTTCTTGTGCGGTGAGAACAACGGATTGGAAAAAATGTGTATTTTAGGCATTCTGTTAGGTATTTCTTTAAAAAATCGGCTCTTTTCAGAGCCATAAATTGAAACGAAGGAAACATCGTTTCAACTATTATTAAAAACGTTATGGTGTCAGTGTTTAGTGACAGTGCAATGAAAGTGAACATTGGAATAGCTGGCTTTCGTCCGTCATCTGCGTTCATCGCCATGGAATAGGAATAAACATGGAATAGGAATCAGCTGATGAGTTCACCGTACACTGTAAGAGGTCAACGCCCTGTCCTACTGTCCTGCTGTCCAGATTTACAAGTATACAATGGATTTACAACTGAATGGGTGAGTTTACTGTTAATGACATTCTTTAACAATTCTTAAACGCACATATCCTGCATGTTCTTTAACACGATTGTCTATTATTAAATTAGTTTTGCGAATCGTTCGTTGAATTCTGTTCGGACACAGAATTATTTAAATTTAAATATCGTTTACGTATTTCGACGGGGTTACTTATTGTTTATCTTCAGAGTACGTATCGTCTAAAAATTTCATGTGGTCGCGTGAGATGTCATGCATACCAGAAAATTAAAACGGCTGACAAGGCTAAATTGTTTATTATTTCGGATCTGAAAAATTAGTGATTATTCTTTAGACATTCTGAAATAAGAATCAATAGCGTTTTTCTTAAAATTATTATCGTCGCGTAGTAAAAAAAATTCGGAAAGTTTGCGCTCTCTGACTTGTTCTTTCACTCGAAGGCAGCTCGACGCCCCGCTTCTGCTTGCTCGCCTGGCCGGCGGACAGTCGAACGCTCTCGTTCAAGCGCGTGCTGGGTCGCGCGCTTCGCTCTCATTGGTCAGTCATTTTCGAGCATAACTCGTTAACAAAGCCGCAGATTGAATTTTCACTCAGGAAAAAGTTGCTTCAAATGACCTCAGGATCCCCTCATTTCCCGCTGTTAAATTACTTTTGGGACACCCTGTGTATAGTGAATAACCCATAACAACAGTTTGAAGACTTGCACGTCTAATGCTCGATATCGCCGACTCACATCATATTGTATAATTCTGTATGCTGCGAATGTATGGCACACAGCCATTAACATCAAAAGTAATCACAGGAAGCTCGAAAGAGCATAAAAATTTGTGTTATGCAGGATCATAAAAATGTACAGAGCAACGCTTCTAATATACGATAATGTGCTTACAAATATACTAAACATAGTAAATATATTTGAGAATAGATACTTCCTGGCCTTACGGGAAGAGGAGTATAGTAACACAACATAAACTAGAGCAATCACGGAGGAACAAACGGAAGAGATCCACGCGTATAATGCAAGACCTAGATCAATGATAACATACTACAAAGCGTTATGGAACAAAATCAAATTTTGCACTCGGAAGAGAAAATACCAAAACACAAACGTAGGGAAAAAAGAAGAGAAAAGACGAGAAGAACGTAAAATCTTCAAATAAATACGAAAAGTACACAAAATATTACTACAAGACACTTCAATGGATAAACTAAAAAATGAATGGAAAATTTATGTATAGATGGATTAAGAACGTAAACGAATGACATAAGAACAATAGAACTAATATTACACACTACACGGCGCAATTTCTTACAGGAGACGTCATATTTGCACAATATCTTAAGAAACTTAATAAATGCGATCTTGACCGCATGAAGTTACGTGGCTTACTAACACTCCTAGTGGTATCCTGGTTTCGCATCAGGTTTGTTCACTACATCAAATAAGATTCCAAATAAGATTTATCCAACCTAGTGGTTTCCCAATTTCACATTGAGTTTGCCCACGAAGTTTCAACATCTCGCAGGTCTCTACTTTCACATTGGGTTCGTCCTTGTATTTAACTAATAATAATCCTTAAGTAATAATAATAATAATAATAATAAACAATATAGTAAAAATGTCTCGTATCTTCTAAAAGGGTTTCCAATAAGCGCAAGTCGATGTTGAAATGGAATAAAACAAGCTGTGAGTGAGGTATTAACGAAATTTTATATTTTATTTGAAAGGCCCATGTATGCTGTTATGTATGGAATATGACATCGTTGAAATGTCCGCCGTGGTTTCGCACGATGCCACAAATCCGAGAGGTCCAATTTTCAATGACTCTGCTATGTAGGTTCGGCTGAATCTGAGCGATAGCGTGGGCTATGTTGACTTTGAGGGCATCAGTCGATTGCGATTATTGGCATAGACCTGCGACTTCAGAAAACCCCAGGAGAAAAAGTCTAGTGGAGTCAAATCGCACGATTTTGGTGGCTAATTCACGTCACCTCCGCGAGAGATAACCATACCCTGATGCAGAATATGTATCGTGTCGTTCGCTGTGGGGCTCGTAACGTCGTCCTGCTGAAACCACATTGTTTAATTCGGGTCAAAAGAAATTGGTTATCATCGATCTGTAGCGCTCGCCGTTAATGGTGACAGTCTCACCCACATTTTTTTGGAAAGAGTACGGACCAACGACGCCGCCGGCCCAAAATCCGCACCAAACAGTCACTTTTTGTGGTTGTATTGCCACCTGGTGAACCTCATGTGGGTTGGCGTCGTCCCATATACGGCAATTTTGCTTGTTAACATAGCCATTCATCCAAAAATGTATCTCGTCGCTAAAGATCATTTTTCGCGCGCAATGTTGGCACCACTCATTTTGATAATAAAGTTTTATTATTTGGACGTGCTGCACAATCGTCTAACTTGCCATGGTGATTTGGTATTACTGGCTGAATTACAAACAGATTTGACAGACGCCGACAAAACAACATGGCCGCCACAGACTGTCAACACCGACCCATCCTTATTGGAAAACCCTATATCTGCGTCTGTAAATGTAGTGGAGTGAAAGAAAAGGAGAAATGGAGGAGAAAAGAAAGGGAGAGCGTTTTGTTCTGGGGCTGTTAGAGGACTCGTCAGTAAGACTGACTAGCAGATTCTGCCTTAGACGCTGGGATACTGGAAGACGGATCAGACACTAGCGGGAAAGTTTCGTTCTACTGTCCTCCTGTTGGTGAGCGTAAGAGGTCAGCCGCTACAGCATCTCCCTGTCAGTGATGAAGGATATCTAGACGAGTTCCTTTCCACGGTGATAGTTGTTAAAATTGGAGTATAATAGACGATCTACCACCGTCACAGGTAAAAACCCAGACATCGGAATAAAAATACCTTTTTATCCACTTTACCTGGGTCGGTGCGGGCCCCCGAACGATGGGCTAGACACCGCATCTGGCAGCCAGATTCGCGCGGCCCGACATCATCCTACCAGCAAAAGTTCTTGGTACGAGACGAGTACGGCTATCTCAGGTATATGTAGATACCTGATGGCTGGCCTCGAACGGCTAGGGATCCTTTTCCAGGAAACGATTTTGCCACGAACGCGAACGCTTTCCACCTCCCTTCGAAGGACACTCTGTCCTACTTTTCGGAGTAAGACTTATGTGCGATGCTTGCAGATTACTGTTGGACACTTCTTACTGAAAATCGGGATACCAGGAACAAGCGTCAAGCAAAGCGGAAACATTTCTAAATTTGTTTACATCAGAAATAGGTAAGTTTTTGTATTCAATTTTCTTTATTAAGCATTTCCACAATGAAATATGAATATAACTCGTATTTTTATAATTTTTTATAATGATTGGCACCCAAAAAGACAAAAAAAAATGTATGTAATTAAGCATAGCAAGCAAAGACATACTTGAGTGGTACCAACGTTAACTACGCATAACGACGACCCTAGCGAGTCGAGAAAAGGCTGCAACGGTCGTCTGGCGCGAACGCGTCGCGCACAAGCTGTCAATGAATATTTTCTAATCCTTCTCGTATATTAAGGGAAGCAAATACTTTTCGTGAATAGCTTTTTTACCAGAAATGTCTGTAGAATGCATTCCTGTATAGTAAATTCTTGCTAGATAAAGGATTTTTGACATAAATACAAAAATAGAGCGTATAAAGTACCCGCGTCGGCATATTTTCAAATTTTAGCAACCATTTACAACTATTAGGGAGTACATAAAAATATAATTGGCTATATGGACGTGTAGAGGAGAGTCCCCTCTCTCTCCTGACTCAAAGTTGATCTTTCTCGCGTGTTTAATTTTTGCGTACCACGTCATTTTTTATCAAAATCATGCATTTTTACAGAAATCAATATTTTTCGAAAACGTTGCGTGATGGAGTAATTCTACTTGCGGATTTGGTTTTAGAATGACAAAGTGTATAAGAATCACCCAACAGGTATTGCAAGACTCAAAAAAGTTTTATTTTGTTGGATAGTGCTATCGGTCAACGGAGCAGACATACGAGAACAATGGGGACAATTCTCAATTCACGGAACGAACGGCACGCAACCTCTAACACGCACGGCAGAGAAGCGACTCCACGGCATTCGGACAGACATCGCTGATTCCTGGAACTTCCTTCATATCAGCGAGGCTTTGAGATACATATTTCGCTTGTGTGACTATTTAAAAAAATAGGCGCAGATCTCAAGAACTTGATACACGAACGCGGTATGGTCAAGGCGAGTTTGAAGCGGTCCCACCGGGTTTTTTCAGAATCACGGGACTCATGTTCAATTGGGGCTCATCGGAAGCGGCTGAAGGCTAACATTAATTTATTAACGTCGTTTAACAACAGCCACGAAAGAATTGAGGCATTAGTTTCAGGAATATCGAGGGAAGCGGTTCATACGATGGAACGGGATCAGTTCGAAACTACGTATTTCGAATTAGTCGCTGAAGTGGAGGAGTTTATAAAATCACGAGCACGGCCCGCGAGTCCACAAAATACGAAATCAACTATGATAAGAAATAGAAATACGACAGCACATGTCAATTTTCAGTTACCGATTATTTGTTTGCCATCCTTTGACGGCAATTACAGCGACTGGATACGGTTGCAGAATTCATTCAAGGTGCTCGTACATTCAAACTCTTCGCTTTTCGAGGACTGCTAGGACTGCTCGCGCGCTTGGATGGCAGACAGTCGAACGCGCTCGACCGAGCACGTGCTAGTCCGCGCGCTTCTCTCTCATTGGCCAGTCATTTTTCGATCATAACTCGTTAACAAAGCCGCAGATTGAATTTTCGCTAAGGAAAAAGTTGTTTCAAATGACCTCAGGAACCCCCTCATTTCCCGCTATCACGATACTTTTGGGACACCCTGTGTTGAGGCGTCCGTCCCGCGGTTCGGGGAGTCGGTCACTCAAGTACGGTGCTTTGTAAGAGCACGTACTAGCTCCAGCGCAACTTTATGGGAAGGAGCTTGATTGTTGAAATGTGAGACCCGACCAGCTTGTATTTTTGGTTGGAAGTTTATTCTGCGTATTTGAATATGTACAAGCGTCAGCGTGAGCCGACCGATCGGATCTGATTTGTACGGATACAGTAGCTGCTTATATACTACTTTCGGTGACCACGCATCGGCCAATGGTGGTTCGTGATTTTCGCCCTTTGTCTGGAGCGTTAGGGGTAGGGGGAGCGCGGGTTTTCCCGGCCGACGGTGACGTAGGTTCGGCGACGGGCATCGGCAGGTAAAATTGTATGGCTGTACTTTGCACCGTTTGAAGCTACGCTAGAATCAGCTACGCGAGCTTCAACACCCTGTATACACCAATGCTACTGTGTTCCTCAATTTTCCCAAAGCTTCGTTCATTGCGCGCTGATATACGGCCGGTGCATTACAAAGTTCAAACAGCATTCTAAGAAACTCATAGTGACCGTCGGGTGTCACGAACGCTGTCTTTTCTATTGAGTCATTTTCAATAGGAATTTGATAGAATCCTGACGCCATATTTAACGTTATAAAATACTTTCCTTTCCCTAAGCGGTCTAATTAATCTTCGATTAGGGTTAACAGAAATCTGACTCTCACTGTGAGTCTATTCAAGGCCTGAAAATCTACACATATGCGATCCTCGCTATTCTTTATTTTTTTTGACTATGATAATAGGACTCGCATAAGGCCATGCGCTCTCCCAAATAATATTATTTTGTAGTAATTCCACTACAATCTCGCGAACCTTTTCTCTTTCCGTAACCGAAAGTCTATATAGTTGGTAACTCACCACACGATCCTCCTTGGTAACAATCTGCATCTCTCCTGTACTTACGCTTCGGACTTTGCTACCAGTTGTTATCATATGTTGGTATCGATTTGAAACTTCCATCAAGGCCTCGCGCGTCTTCCCGTTTAATCCTTCAGCGACGCAGCAAAATTGGTCCGCTTTCCGTCCATCCTCCTGGTGTGTTGGAACAGCCTGGAGCTTCGTCGTACCGCCGGAGTCGGTGATAATTTGTATTCCGCCGTTTGTCAGGACATTTTTGTCCACGATTAAATCGTACGGAATAGCATCCTCCGGAACAACAAATATGTCCAATTCGACTGCTAATCCCTCTGTCCGGATAACAGTCGTGGTACTCCCGATCGTTGTGGTAGCGGAACTGGTAGGGACTTAGATTCGGCCGGGAATTACGGAGACTGGTTGTAAGGCAAACTTCGGAGAGACAAACTCGTTTATTCAACCTGTAGTGAACGCTAAGAGAGACTCGGCTATGTCGTCACGTATCGCGGCTCGAACTCGGTCGAATGGGTGATACAGTCGAATATCAGATTTGTTCTGACTTGTCGGGGTCGTGTAATGTGTAAAGAAACCTCGGTATTTGGAAGTGGAGGAGTAGGAATTTCGAATATTTAATATGATTGGTTGTCGGAAAAAGGGTG
>CM052096.1:14499052-14518285 GCA_028453745.1 Agapostemon virescens | reverse complement strand
ATGTCATGCATACCAGAAAATTAAAACGGCTGACACGGCTAAATTGTTTATTATTTCGGATTTGAAAAATTAGTGATTATTCTTTAGACATTCTGAAATAAGAATAGAAGTAAAAAAAATTCGGAAAGTTCGCACTCTCTGACTTGTTCTTTCACTCGAACGCAGCTTGATACTGCGCTTCTGCTCGCGCGCCTGGCCGGCGGACAGTCGAATACTCTCGTTCGAGCGCGTGCTGGTTCGCGCGGTTCGCTCTCATTGGTCAGTCATTTTTCGTCCATAACTCGTTAACAAAACCGCAGATTTAATTTTCGCTAAGGAAAAAGTTGCTTCAAATGACCTCAGGAACCCCTAATTTCTCGCTGTTAAATTACTTTTGGGACACCCTGTAGACAGAAAAGTAGTTCTTGCATTGTATGTTCGAATAGAGAAAGAAATAATTTCAAATATTGAACACTATTTTTTTTAACACGAACGCGACTAACTTTCCGACTGGCGCTAGTATTTGCGGCGCTTTTGTTCATCGAGCACGTCATAACACCGCCAGCAAAGTAAACACGCGACAATAGATGAAACGTCATGGCGAAGGTATCTCGAAACAGCCGTATGCTGTATTCGTAATGTAGTATATACGCGGGGCCGGAATTCGAACCCTACTCTTTGCAAGTTCTGACACTGTATCGGGCATGGTACTGTAATCCAAATGCCTCCATCAAGGATGTCACTTCCAGCTGCTATCCCGGACACAAAGATTCACCCTACTCGAAAAGTTTATTACATCCTGTACAAAATTCTCTTGCGTCTCTTACGCAATCGTGACCACTTTACGTAATATCGTACGTTTAAAGAGCTGTATGTACTCCTCGATTAGGTTTTCGAGAAATAACTTCACGGGTACCCAGCAACTTCTGTATTGCGCAACGAAGCGCTCCCTTCATTACATTTATTCATCTTATCGTTTAACTTACATCGAAGTTAAAACTTAACCACCAACTTTCACAACCTCCGCTTGTGATTTATAATATCTACTTGAGCATAAAACAATTGCAACTTTATACTGAATGATGCGTTTTTAGTAACCGTTTCGCGATAAATATATCATAGTAATGCATAGAATAAATACAGGCAATGAAAAAATGTGTTTAGAAAATGTTATTTTACTAATAAATGAAAAAAAATACGCAATTTGTAATAATTATTATTAATCAGCATATCCGCTTTATCAGATTCTTCAATTGTAGTTAGAAGGGTTTCATTTGTTTCTAGACAAGAAAAACTAACTTAATAATTTTTTCACGGACGCTTAATTTGAATTCTATGCACCTAATTATGGCTCCTATACGTAAAATTCAATTTATAGGAGATAAATGAAATCTTTTCATGAAAATTAAAATTAAATTAATTGTGTACTAAAATAAATTTAATTTCAACTCGAAATTGCTTCATGTGCAAATTACTTACTTTAAGAAAAATTTTCGATCTTAGAGATAAAGAAGTCGAAAATGGTATTAAAAGCGTTGATTTAATCTTCTAAATCATTCACATTATTTGATCTTCTTAGATATACGAACCACGCATAAAAGAAATTATAGTTAGAACGGTTTTTCTAGGTTTTACATGGTTCATTTTCAACTTATATCACAAAGAGTACATCTGATTGAAATACTGAAATATCTTGTTAAATGTAGCTGATGGACAGAAAATGTTTCAAACACAAGACGTATGATGCCGAAGTGAACATACTGTACCGCTATTTATTTAATCCTATTACTTCGACAAATTCCGTAAATATTAACCATAAATTTTTACCAAGATATCTGCAGTTTTTGTTATTTATGTTTTTAAATATTGATATAAACAGTTTTATATTATTATTTTTAGGAGACGTTTGTTCCTTAGGAACATCTTAAAAAAATGTGTCCTTGTTGATTTTGGGATGAACATTTTTTTTAATAGATTCCACAAGAGAATCACCGAAAGTTCTTCTTTTCGTACAAACCTACGTAACATTTAGTACTGATAATCTAGAGACATTTTTTATGCATCAATTGTGTCATACTTCAGCTATAAATTGATTTTCATTGTTAACTATTGTTAAATTATATACAAAATGTTGATCAATTCGAATGGATACGGGATACTGATATTTTTTGTAATATAAACTAAATAAGAGAGAATCTTTTTAATTAGCGAATATTTATTAAATTAATTGTTCTTATTATACAATATTGCGGTATTACATTGAACAAAACATTTAAGGTACAAAACATTCATCCTATCAAATTCAGCTAGTTTAAACGGAAAATTGGATAATACTATTAATTTTTCTTTAGCAAAAAGTGAAATACTTGTTTTTTAACGAAAGTAAGAATTATCGCATTATTATTGCCATTATTGCTTGGACTTAAACAGCGCCAAATTTTAGACATTTTTAACAAGCAACATTTAGTTACAGTATTCTCCTACTCACCCAAAAATATTTACCATGGAGATGCATACTCACAAGACTTTATATAGATTTTTCTTGATTTTCTTAGTGAATTATTTTAGACAATTCCTGCAAACATCATATTTTTCAGCTGCTTTGGATAATTTGATCTTTTCGTTTGCCATGTACACATATTTTAAACATAAAAATAAACGCAAATAATTTTCAAATTTCTAATAATGGGGAAGTAAGACCTTACTCGACCTTGATTTGATACATTTTTGTATTAAATTATCAAAAGTGCCTGAAGAATCGAGGCAAAAGTGGAATATTTGTCTGAAATAATTTTATTATAAAATTATTTTATTCGTTCGTGTTCTACTTGGAAGTGATGTACTACAATTATTTGATGAAATTTTATTAAAAGATGCACAGAATAAGGTCTATAAATTATGTAGTATCGGTTTATATCTCCAATTATTATAACTTCACTTTACTGTATACATAGATATGTTGTATAAAGCAGTCATCAAAAATAAGAGACACTTATGTACAGTCTAAAACAAGTAGTGATCATCCGGTTTAGAAATGAATCTAGTCCTTGAATCGGTGTACATTTATAAAGGAATCTTGCCAAAAAATTGTTTATAACAAAGAATAGCTCGGTACTTATTTATTTACAACATATAGTTTCTTTTAAACTTTTTCTCTTCTTGATGAGCAGAAATTGATATAAATAAATTTTTTCAGTGTACGGTGCCACAACACAACGGCGGTTGTTAAAAATATGTGATAAGAAGGTTGATGGAATGTCGTCAATTGAAAATAATAAGTGTCGATCATGGAATAACGTTGCTATATGATACAACGTTAACGGTTTATAGGCAGGCGATTGTTTCAAAATTTTCTCAAGGTCCACAGTCCATGACTGAAAACTTTTTAACGGATCTTACAATGTTGACAGTCACTTTTATTAGAAATCCACGAGGCATCCTCGTTATTTAAAAGACGTTTTCAATTATTGAAAGTCCTATTCATAGGTCTTCGGTCGATAAAATGTTAACAATGATTGTAATGATAATGATAATAATTATGATCTGCATAATAATAACAATAATAATAATAAATTCAATTAGAACTCATAATTATTTTTTTATTATAATCAATTTTGCGGCAAGTTTGTTTGCTACTTGATCCTCCATACCCTTTCCACATTTTTCTCCTTACTTCTAGAAAATTGAAGATAAGTTGAATAAAAACAAAGTGCTCGAAGTGGGCTCGAGAAATCGCCAGGGCTGTACAAAGTCAAGATGACCCCACGGGCAAGAGAGGGTGTTCCTGACGCTGATAGAGTATCCTAAATTTTAACGATTTGTAAACATTTCCCAGATCCGACAACGATGCCACGCTAATAGCTTGAAGTATCCAGCCACGGCGAAAGGAAGAACTTGAAATTAAAATTGTTCAGTTTTAGTAGTTTTATAGGACGGAACCTGCATCGAAAGATAGGGAGTGCAACCTGCGTAATTTGGGACAGGCGGCCATGTCGTTAACAGGCCCATGCCACATCGTACCCAAATTGTGAAGGTCATATACCGAGACCAAAGCATATAACCGATGTCTACGCCATAAAACGTCACTCAATGCGGAGCCTCCACAAATTCGTTGAAACAAAGTTCCCTAATTACGAAGTTGAAACGTATTACGTTAAAATGCAGAAAAGGAAGAGTCAACGACATATGAAATTTAAAAGTTTTTGTAGGTAAAGAGTTGCACGAAATGCGAGAATAGGTGTGTATATTTTGAACACGCCTCGATGACAGCTATAGAAATATATAATAATCAGTGCGGACTCTTATTGAAATTTTTTTTATGTACAGAGGATGTTTTATAATTTATACAAGGGTACAGACACCCTGAAACATTATTTTCTTTTTTGTTGCATTTATATTTTTCAAGATTTCAAACGTTTTAAGATAAATTTGGTTCACTGTATAAAAATGAAACATGTACCGCAGAAGTAATCGATATATATCACATGACTTCTGCCTTTACTTTGTTTCTAATATGAGTATACATATATTAACATTGGAACTATCAAACCAGTCAAAATGACTGGTCCTCAATTTTTACTTTCGCATTTGTTGAAGTTATAAAAATGTTTTTATCAGAAATTTTCGGATGCGCTTTTTTGATGAAACCATATACTACGATAAAAATTGTATGAAGTTCGAATAGGGAGAATTTCGATATTATTACAAATCAATGTATAGCGTTGGATTTATTGTTCGGTAGTTCTAGTGTTAATGAATAAAGAATGCTAAATTCATTGCGAAATTAGTATAATAAATATGACTATACTAGTAATCATAAATTTCAAAATACACAAACAATACAATAATGAAGTTCAAGAAATTCGCGAATATATGTACAGTCAGACTCGTATATAATTGAACACTGTAGTCATTGTAACATTATCGTTTGACACGCTCAATTATGATACGTTCACCTTTTTTCAACAGATTCGTACATTTATCTTACTACAGATAAGTAAAAAAAATGCTTTTCTTTTTATTGTTTCACACTTACTATGTGTTGCGACGGCAACACCGAAGGTTGTCCGTGCCTAACCCCGCAGTCAGAATTTTGTAAAGACATACAATAAAAGGGCAGGTAGAAGGCGCGACTTACGACCGCGCCGAACACGGACAATTTTGACTCCGACGAACGGACCCCACGTGCAACGCACGTGAACAGACCCACGTGCAACGCACGTGAAGACCAGTGGACAAACCCTACAATAAACGACGTTAATCCCTCATCGACACCATTTCCTAGTCCTTCCGAGACACTCCGTCAAGCACCAACAATTTCCCACTCCTTCAGATATACCCCCACAAGCACGCTCTTTCCATCATTCCTACAACCAATTGAAAAACGCTAAATTCCTCCACCAAAAACTACCCTCGACCAATGACGACAAAACCGAGGTGACAACGGACAGAACGCGACAAGAATCGACAGATACCAAAGTGATACCAAAGAGAGCACAGAGATAACACGACGATACAAACTAGATCTCAGAGACAACACGAACAAGAAATCGCAAACAGACGAATACAGACATCACGAACAGAACAGAAATCGCGACACTGTACAAAGTAAAAATAAAGAAAACCGCAACCCAAGACTATCGTGTAATTATTACGCGAACAAAGGTGCTCAGTGACGATACCGTACACTGAGAAGAAGGTATCACCGACGTGATACCTTCGCATACAACACTATGTTATAATCAGAATTTCTTATTCGTCTTTAGAAATTAGAAAGAAGGTAAAGTAACTCAATGTAACTGTTCGTACGTACAAAGTGAGTATTTATTTACAAACACAGTCTACGTTAGATTTCACTACGTATATTCTGCGATAATGGCTCCAAAGAGCAAAAATAATTAACGCAGAAAAAAGGAAGATAATGCGTATAATAAAAAAAGTAGGATTGTACAATCTCTAAAAAAGGAAAGTCAACATTACTTACTTCGCGCGAAAAGTGTAGTTAGAAAAATGTAGACAGTTAAAAAAGAGTAGTTAGAAAAGTGTAGAAAACTAATTGTACGAAAAATACGGCAGAATTCTAAATTGAATGCCTTAAGATACACTTTAGAATTGTGTGAGAAATCTGGGAAAAGTATCATGTTAGCACATTTTGTTTTAGCCAGCTATTAATCATGAGAAAATAGCTCGAAAGAAACCTTTATAAATGCAACAAATCGAAAGAAATCTTAAACATTTGCAAAGGAATTTGTTTCTAAAGAAAAAAATGGATGATACAATGGAATTTTCGCTAATGAAAATAAGAGTGAGATTTCCGAATGTAGGTTCGAATGTAGTTTTTCCCAGGCTTGTTCTGCATTTTTGCCTGTTTCATAGTAAAATTGCAAAACGTAGCGAATTTTTTCAGAAATTTCACTGATTTTCACACTAATATTACTTTTGACACGATTAATGAAATACAAAACTGTCTGCATGAAAATTGTGGACTGAAACGTCACCTCTCAAATGCAATCTGATTAATGTTGCCCGATATATGACACCAAACAACATATGGTGACAAAAATGTTTCAATGCTTTTCCGACTATCCAATATATACGTTCATGACCGGCTTCTTGCGACGTGCACGAACATAAAAACCATGCTTATTGAGAATTCTTCGACAAAGTTCAGGGTGAACATTGATTCGAAATATATCAGCGATCATTACAGCCAATTTTGAAACAAATAGTATGATCGTTTTTTATTTCCCGGGTAATTGTATTCTTTGTTTACTCCCTCAGTTTCTTAGATTTTTCAGAACGAATTCGTTGCAAAGTAATACGATGGTTTGGACTTTTTTACGATTTTGCAGATAGTAGATCTACTTGTATCTAATAATTTTGCACTTTTATTTATATTACTTGTTTTCATTGTGCCATTTAACTAGTAATTCTCTATTGGCGATACTCGTTTCCGTTTTTGTTTCTTGACGCATTCCTTATGTACGTTTTTAACTTTACAGTACTGATTCGTTAAAATGACTCAATATTTCTTGAAATGATGTTTTCAAGAAATATTGTATAACTTTTGTCTACTTTAATGGATTGTCTTCACCTTTTAACTTTGTGCACTTACAACTTATTACCGGAATGAAAGTATCATGGAATTCGTAATATACATACATTTTTTCCAGCCTCGTACAATTAATTTGAAACCATTAGAATAGTTTCGTGGTTCACGGTATATTATTCATTAGCTAGCAATGCGTTAAACGGCCCATATTCAATATTTCTGCTCCATTACTAAACGTTTTGATTAATTTCTTTCGTAGAAACAATCAGCAATAAGGCATTCAGGATACCGACCATAGATAAAAATTGTTTTCAAGAATGCATGTCTTAAGTGTTCTCATTTCTGTTCATAGAATTATCTTGACTCGTGATGAAATGAAATGTTTCAATGATCACGCATAAAATTAAAACCTTATCTAGTATAAAATATAATTATATGAATCCAAGATGTGTAGTACTTTACTTAATCCATGTCGATACTTTGCGTCAATTTGACAGTTTTCACTGATTCCGACGAAGCATCGTGTTGATTTATTATATTGTGAACGAAGCGAATAATCTTATTTTAAACATTATTAATGCAACGTATATGTCGGTTTATCTTACCTCGCCTTACAAAAGTTTCTTATTTTCGAAGATGAAATTTATTTAAATGGTTTATTTTCCCATCATAAGTTTCCAAGATGCAAGTCGTCGAAAATACCAGCCTTGTTCCACGTCCCCAATTTCTGCTGTAGAGAACTTCCGAACCTAGCAATTCTCCAACAGCTCCTCTTCCACAAACGGTAATATTCCAGACTCCCAGAGTTGTCACCTTCGTACGTGACAGCTGAGGCAACTCAATCTAGGGTAACCCCCACCTCGGATAATTAGGAATCATTCTCAGAAGAAAGGCGTTAACGGGACGACACTCTATCTGGGTCTCGACGTAGGTAGGTGATACGTGACTCCGCAGTCGTCATTGTAGCTTAGAAGACGCGATTGATTCCCCGATGGAACCTAACTCGATCCTTTTAGTCCGCGATATCCGAATCCCTTGAAAACTGGGGAAATAGCGATAGCGGCAGCGACCTACTGGGTAGCAGCAGGGAAAAGAGAATCAGAATCAGAGGCCATCAAGCGACCTTTACATTCCTGAAAATGTGCACGAGAGTTGATTCAGCACGCGAGACCGTGTCATTAAATAATACAATGTCAATATAGCGTGGCTTTGTTCGACATTAATGATTCGAGCATACAGAGCACAGAAACTGTGTAACATTCTACGGAAATACAGTTTTCACTCCTGTACAAGGTGGATAAGAGGTCAAGATACATACCTGGGCACACGCAAGTATAATCGTACACATACATAGATAATAATTATATTTCTTAAACTTAATAATAATCCTATTTTTAACTCTTTATAGTAATACTTTTACCATTTAATTGCATTTCTTCCTTCGAGAATAACTTTCGAGAATAACTTCATTTTCGTTAAACATTTTATTTAATTTATTAATATAATATGTAAATTAGATTATTAAACTTATATTAAATTTATTAATATATTAAAATTGTTAATGTATTGAAATTATTAAATAATTTTTTTCTCATAGGTTTCTCATCGAAATCGATTATGGTTGCTGTGAGTCATTAACGATTAAAGATAACTAAAATTGTAAGGAACTGCATTTTAAATAAATCAGAAGCCTTAAATTTAAATACATTGACAACTTATAATACCTTTAGAAGTTTTATGCGTCCACTGATTTCGATGAAACTTTGTACATGTTCATAGCATACCTAGGTCTACAAAAGACATCTTTTACGTTCTCATTACAGATATACGTAAAATAGTTAAAAATTCTGACTTTCTCTTTTCTTGCCAATTCCGATTTATAACAACTTAAAAAGAAACATTATTTATATGTTGTCTAGAAAACGAATCATTGTGATATCTCGAAAGAACTCAAATCGTTTCTTTCAATTTTGCAAATGTTATTCGATTTTAGAAGGTATACGTATACAGCGAAAGATACTTTCTGTTATGCCCGCTATTACTAATTCAATTAACTGTCATTAAACGGTTTTAAAATAAATTAAAGATAGTCGTCTGCTGATAATTTATTTGAATTGTATATACTATTTAACCCTTTGACTACGACAGACTTTTTGACGCACCGGCCGTACCATATTGTAGGAATTCAATTGCAATATACGCCGAAAACGGCGAAATTTTGGATAGGGATGTATTTTCGTGAAAACATATTTCAATAATCAAACAGTTGAATTTCGCTATATTAAAACAATATTATTTATTTCTTTGTATTCTGAACCAAATTGCTACTATAAATATGAAAAATTTAATATTAATGTAAAGCTTTTTTCACGAGATATCTAATAATCTAGTAAAGTGTGATATAATTCGATACATGGATAAATACATAATCCTACATTACATTTCTTACATTCTTAATGTGTCTGACTTCTTTTGTTATGTTTTCGACACACTACACATTTGCATCTTGCGTTTTTTCAAATTGTTGTATTTTTTACGCATGGAAACGGAAAATGCCTTTGTGTCAAGCGAAAAGCCTGGTTATTAGGATTTCCACCTTTTGCTTTACAATCATGTACTCTACCTGAGCGGTATTTGTGTGAAACTTGTTTCATTAAATATAAATGAAATTTACATATTTATTATTTATTAATACAAAATTGCGTACATATTTATATTAACAAAACTGCGTCAAGCGCCTTTAGTCTCAGGCGACTAGAATGGGATAAGCGCCTGGAGGCGCTCTCAGTGTCACAAACGCAAAATTTCCAAGCGCCTATAGGCGCCCACAGTAGCGTAAGGGTTAACGAATACATCGTAGAGCAGCAAATAGAGGTGTGGCGGCTGTACCTTCCGCACTCACCAACAGAGGGACAGTGAAACGAGACTTTCCTGCTAGTACCTGATTCGCCTCCGATTCATATTTATACCGTCCTTAACCGCCTTCCGGTATCGCAGCGTGTAAGGCAGGGTCCGCTAGATAGCCTTACTGACGAGTCTTCTAGCGGACCCAGAACGAAACGCTCCCCTTTCTTTTCTCCTTTTCTTTTTCTCTTTCTCTACTCCATTTTTTCAGCAGCCGCCAAAGAGGTGATTTTATGACTGAATTGTAATGCATGAATCCGATTAAAATTTTTGGTTTTCTTATAAGTTGTTTTTCTGGACTAACTGTTTACCAATCGGTAAGCTAGTTTAAGCCGGTCTGCGGGCCAACGCGTATACATACAAAGCGTGACCAGATGTCAGGTGGAAAGTCATTTGCTTGTTTTCATGTTGAAGTTTCCGTTTTAATATTTGTCGAGTTTCCCGTTGGAACACGAGGCACTGCTTATTCCAAAACACAAGCTTCGAGTCCATTTATAACAGAAATATTGGTAAATAATGTCTCGTGAGGAATAATTATGTATTAAATAGCGCCACATTTGCGTTATCTACACGTCCTCGAAAGCGGAAGCAATTTCGATCGTGTGGCGAATTGTAAATGATTTCATTTAATTTTACTGACCTAGAAATCGCGCGGTTGAAACCATCGCGTTTAATTTGCGCTCACTAGCACCTCTTCATTTTCACGATGTTGCGTGGAGTGACAATTGCTATTGAAGTAGTACCATAAATATTAAATTATCATTTATTTTCCTTGCAAAGGATATTACGTTCTAACACATAACGATACGCATACACGTATAGGTTTCCAATTTCTAAAAAGAACAATTCAATTAACATTTGAAAAAATTACGGTCTTAATTTAACTTTTCTATATTCTTTCACATAACTACATATAGTCGTTACATTTTGTATTCCGGAAGGCAGCTTGGATGATCTTGACCTTAACATATATTCTCAAGGTCACCCTTCTGAGCGAGTATCTAGATGTTTTAGCTGTTTCTCGTTTCTTATTAAACGGTTACAAACAAAAAAAAATATATCAATACTACTCCATAGCAATGTGCCGGTAAATACACGTACGTGATCTTGGGTTTGACTCATGCTATCAAGGACACTCTCCACAATATGACGATTTCAACTCGTTTAGAATTAGTTGTGTTCAAGGACGGAAAAGAGTAAAAAAAACCGACTATTTTGAGTAATATATCATAGCTTATAATAATTACAACGCAAATAGAAGTATACACACACATATATTGATCTGGATTTAGTCTAGCAATACGGCTACCGTGAAGTAGCAGGCTATGTCTGCGTCAAATATTTATCTTATATTATTTACAAATTTAGTTTCCCTACATTTGTTATTATTTTATTCATACGTTACCAGCCGCTTTATAGTACACACTAGTTCAGATGTGTAAAGAAGTAACATATTTTAAATGTCAAATATAAAACCCCTTTCGTTACAGATACATAGCAGAGTAGTAGAGTTCCATATAAACAATAAAAAATGTTCTCAACATATCATTAATTGTAAGCATTCTGTAATATGTAAATTAGGAAATGGAATAGGAAAATAGGAAATGGAAATTAGGGAATGGAATACTGATTATGTTCATATATGAATACATATACTACGTAAAAAATGTCACTAATATTTTTATACATTTCAGTAAAAAATAAGTCGAGCAAAGAAGGATTCTTAATCATAAAATCGAAATTTAGTTTGATGTAATTTTTTTGCGTCAGCTAATATCAAGGTAAAACTTAATATTGTAATACCTTTAGTAATTTAATATACTTTCATGAATATAATCAAACAGCTTTTAGCCGCAGCAACTTGTAGCTTTTGTATTAAGAGAGATTTCTCCGTATCCTTTATCAGCATCAGAAATATTTTGCTTTTGTTTTTAATACTATGAAGAAATGGTTTACATACCTTACTTGGAAGTATTTCGGTTTTTATGGAGAAGGCAAATAGGGCTCATATAGATGTCATGGTTGTTTTCTTAGATATAATCATATATTTTAAAGTGCATTATTTGATTATATTTTTCACTCTCTATAAAAAAATACTAATCTACTTACATTGAGAAAGTATTCTTTCGGAGCTATTTTAATATTATGAAGAAGCCTTACTGTGTCAACCAGAGACTTTAAACAAAAAAAAGACAAAGATTTAAACCGTTTATACAATAAGGTTTAATACTGAAATTTAAATTTCTCCAAAAATAATTTTTCAACGCATATAGATTCTTCCTTTTTTATAGAGTATAATAAATTAAATCTAATAACACAATAAAAAATATATGATTCATTTTTATAAAAACAAATTTTTGCATTTTACTTTCGTTGATTTTGATCGTTTAAAAAATTATCATTAATAAGTATGAGTGAATGTATAAGAAAATCATTGGTTGCAGAATACAACGTCAAGTTAACAGAGTATCACAGTTAACAAGTTATCACTGCATTGCAATAATAATAGAATAGACTAATAATAAAAAGACGATAGCACAAATGGGAAGGGAATCGTGAGAATTTTATCATGATTCAATAAATGCTGTTTCCTACCAACGGAATGCTAACGGGAGAAGTATAGGAAGCATGAAACAAGGATTGCTGGCAATATCGACAAAAACATTTGAGTAAGTATTCTCATATATAAAGACAATAAAGAAACAGTTAAACACGTACGCTTGAATTGGACGAAAATATGAGAGATTTATTTACGAAAAATAATAAATAATTAAATATGATATTTTACTTATTTTTTCCAAATTATTCTTCTTATTATTATTATTCATTTTCGACATCTTTAATTAATCTTTTATAACTAAACCTTTGCTTTCTTGTGGATCAGCAATTTTATTTTTAATCATTTTTACTTTAAATTTGTAATTAGCAGCTTTAAAAACCTCGGGATACAAATTTGTATGCCAATCACAGTTCGGTGCATTCTGGGCAAAAATGCCGTTTCGGCGCTCTAAAATAATAACTTTTAAGCTGTTAGAGATGATTGAATGAAATTAAATAAATCATAAAGTAACATTTGTAGTTTCATATTGCAACAAAAATCAATTTGAATTTACTGGACGTTTATTAATTTCACAATGTCTAAACAAATGCCAAAACTTGCACAATACAGTAAAAATATATTTTCCATAGTAATATTACACAAGGCATATGAAAGATGAGACGACAAACATGTACAATTTACAACGAAGACAAACGAAATATAATCTACGAAGCATCGACGTCGAGACAACAATCTTTGTATTATATCACTTACACATTATGTACTTTGGCTAACAATAAACGATAATACGAAACTAAAAAGAGCACGTAATGGGTGGAATTAATATTAATTTTCTTGAAATAAATCCGCATTTCTGATAAATAGGCCTATTAATGTTTTTTAGTCATCTTTCTGTGCTTGAAACTAGAAATAAGCAGATCGAATAAGAAGAGCATTTATAGTAAGTTCTACTTCGATTTATTCACGATGTTTTTCCGGTGTACTGTTATCTGTATTTCCGGTAATCTTTATTTTCCGACTCTTGAGTCCCTTCGGATAGTTCTTCAAGTGGTGGTAGGTGATATTTTATGAAGTTCTTCTCGCGATACAAATTTTTGTGCACAGTTGTGTTAACGATCTTCATGGATAGATTGGATGTGTTAAAGAATAATCGCAACATAGCACTTCAAAATAATTTTATATCTGCGAAGTATGTCGATATCAATTTTTGCTTTCTCTGCTAAATGTTTCTGCTTGTGCTCCTCGCTGTTGCGAATTTCGACTTCTCGGAAGCTTCAATCAGAAGCTGTGTGCCGCACAAATTCCATGAATCGTATCCGAGCATGAAGAGATGGTAGTTTTCAAACTGGTAATTTCCTTTCAAGTCTTCGTGAATCAATTCTCCAGACATGCTGAATTCATCCATCAGTGTCACTATGCCATCAATCTTTGTTATAAACAATTTAAGACGGAATGTAAACTTTCTCTCGCGTACAGTGTTGATATCAATTCCTCTGTTTGTCGCTGCATATAGCTAACTTCTTTTTAGACTATTAAATACTTTTATTAACGCTAGAACTACCAAATCAGCCATTTTGACTGGTCCCTAGTTTTTTCTTTCGCAGTTATTGAAGTTATAAAAATGTTTTTATCAAAAATTTTCAGATGTACTTCTTTAATGACTTCAAAGTAATGATGTACTTCTTTAAAGTTTTAATAGATGTAGTCTCGTAATTATTACAAAGTAACGTATATCGTTGGATTTATTGTTCGGTAGTTCTAGATTTTTAAATTATATCGTAATAATACAAATGATCTCATTGCACATCGCAATCTAATCTGGCTGAAAGACTTTTTTTTAAATAAAAAGAACTCTATCGCTATCACGGTGTAGCCTTTGTTAAGAGGTAATTAAAAAACGTGTGAAACGAGACAATTTTACGTTTTTAACTGTTCTTCTCATTTTTGAGCACGAATTTCTCATTACTTCCCACTGTGTGGCGATGAAATTATCATTATCTAACCCAACCCGACATGCTAATACGTGTCCAATTACGTTATAACTGCTATAAGTTATAACAGATCGCACTTGCAGTTATACAGATAATCGTACTCTTTTAATTACGGAGTAGTCTTGTTTAGATAGATTCTCCTTACAAATTTAAATTCCAATTCCAAACTAAAGCTTGTATTTAAAATAAAAACTTGGAGGTATACATGATCAAAAGAAATCAACGCAACAGTAAGTTTAGAAATGTAACTAATGTATACTTGTGATACATATGATATGCTGTCCGCATGACAAGTCTCAGTATGGTATAAAATGGTGTGGCAGTTAGCGAGATAGTTTCGCAATTTTTCTAAATTTTCAAAATTTATTTCCACGAATTTATTAATAAGATGTACAATTTTCACGTACGGTGGGTAAAAAGATTGCTTTAAAGTACACTTGCTTCTTGTTAAATGTTTTTGTACACTGAAATGATAAAATAATACAAAAACATGTTTTTTAATGTCTTCGAACGTACAGAGGTAGTGTATTTCATCAGAAAATTGAATAATATTAATCGTTTTAGCCCGAAATACTTGAACTAACTGCTAGATCTTGTAAACTTTTTTGCTTCTATACTTTTAATATTAGGTCAATCGGAAAGTTCTGTCCATCTAGCGTCGAGTAGCCGTAGCTCGAACTGTGGGTAACTATAACCTTTAAAGTAAGGCTAACTTTTTAGTTTGAACATCTGTTAATAAAACTCAGTACACAACAATTTACGCTTGCATCAATAACTTCGTGAGGAGGAAAGGGTGTTATTGAAGAAACTAATATCTACGATTAAGTTTCCTCACTCAAATTTATTTGGCTAGTGTGAGAGCGACTCGCGGAACTTTACAACTTTCTGATGGACGCGGTAGAAGTAATTTTTTGAGAAACGCTAATCAACCGTTCACGCTCGTGGTTCGACGACGAAAGACGCGAGGCCCGATGCCTCCGCGCGTTTTATTTGTTTTCCAGAGTTCTAGAATCTTCGATGATCGCAACGGTCGCCACTCTTCTCGAAGAATCTGCGATCGATATTTGTAACGGTCGCCGTTTCTCGGAGCTCCTGCGATCGATAATTGTAACGGTCGCCGCTTCTCGAAGATTCCCGAATCGTCGATGTGTCTCTATGTCGAGACGATCGACCACCGCGACTCTAACAGCTCGCGATGCGAATCGCTTACCGCTACACTTCGTTTTTTTCTACATTGAAGATGTCGGAATTTGAGCCGAATAAGCGTCATTTGCGCGAAGTGTTAGTCTTTTGTTTCAATTGGAAGAAACCGGCAGCTGAAGCTCATCGAATGATTGTAGACGTTTATGGCGATAATGCTGTTTCCGATAAAACATGTAGAGAGTGGTTTCGACGTTTTAAAAATGGTGATTTTTCTTTGGAGGACAAAGAGCGTTCTGGACGGCCACGAGTATTCGAAGACGAAGAATTGCAGACGTTGGTGGATGAAGATCCATGTCAAACGCAAAAACAAATTGCAGAAGCGTTAAATTGTGTTCAATCTGTCATTTCCGACCGTTTAAAAGCCTTAGGGAAGGTCTACAAGGAAGGAAAGTAGGTCCCATATGAACTCAAGCCAAGAGACATTGAAAAGCGGAAAACCATCTGCGAAATTTTGCTTGCTAGGCAACAAAGAAAGGGGTTTCTCCATCGTCTCATCACTGGGGATGAAAAATGGATTTATTTTGACAATCATAAACGTCGAAAAACCATTTGTGATCTTGGCCAACCCTCAACATCGACGCCAAAGCGGAATATCCACGGAAAAAAGGCTTTACTCTGCATTTGGTGGGATCAGGAAGGTGTGGTATACTATGAACTGCTAAAAACTGGTCAAACAGTCACAGGAGATCTCTACCGAAAACAAATTATCCGTTTGAGTCGAGCATTGCACGAAAAACGACCACAATATGAAACGAGACAGCGTAAGATGATTTTGCTGCATGACAATGCTCGGCCTCACGTCTCAAAAATTGTCAAGGAAACGATAGAAGCACTTCGCTGGGAAGTGCTACCACATGCGGCTTATTCAACAGACTTGTTTCGGTCGATGGCACACGCACTTGCTGAAGAACGATTTAATTCGTACGAAGATCTCGAAAAATGGATCTCCGCCTGGATAACCTCCAAAGATGAATCATTCTTTCGACACGGAATTCGCTTGCTGCCCGAAAGATGGGAAAAAGTCATCGCTAACGATGGATAATATTTTGATTAACGTACTTTTTTATTTTCTTTCATGAATAAAGCTATACTTTTTGTAAAAAAACGGACGGAACTTTCCGATTTACCTAATAAATATAGAGTGATCCTGACAATATATCTCAAGGACACAGTTATCTGAACTGTCTCTCCTAAATTCAATATTTAGCATTCCTCGAACACTCGTATCTTTCAGATTAAAAAAGATTATGTTAAAAATGATTCGCAAATACAAACTAATATTCCACTGAACAACAAAAGCAAAAGTAATTACTTAAGAAAACTAGAAAACCTATAATAATCGAATAATTATTTGAAGTCCCTTATTATTAATGCCAATGTCTCTAGACACCTTATGCATAAATAAGAAATACGTCTGGTATAATTGCCTGCTTGAATTTAAGAGATCATACTTTTTCAACTTCGTTATTAACCGCTGCAATTAAGTCTCCCATTAGAAGAACAACTTACTAAATTAAATACGCGACGGTAGTAATTTGTGGTATTCAATATTAAAAGAATCTCTATAATGCAAAGGGAGGTTATACGATGTACAATTTTCTACATATGGTCGAAGCTTTTAGTAAGATTAAGCAGCGATTAGCGAGCACACATTATCTTGAAAATTAATTAACGAAGCAAACCCTATGGATGTACACAGACATCGTTTGTCGAAGTCATTTCGGGCTTAATCACGCATGGCAAAGAGACCATAGCTGATGTGTTTCAAACAGGAACTTCATAACGTGAATAGATAAAGCATGCACACGATTTACAATATGAATCTCGCCAGGTCATCTTAAAGATAATTGTATACAATATCTGTAGAACTCCTAACTTAACCTTTCCTAATTTATTTTGGGCAATTTGATAGAACTTTTAAAATTCCAAGTGTTCATATAGACCAAAAATTTGGTCTAACGTTTCGATAATTATATTCTTGACATTAAATTTATCAAGGTTATAAAATTGATAAAACATGTTGCATTAATTGCGTAGTATGTAAATCAATAAACTTAACTGTTGCGATGGCAACACCAAAGGTTGCCGTGCCTACCCCTTCGTTCAGAAATGTGTAAGTCATAAAATAAAAGGCAGGTAGAAGGCGCGAAATACGAACCGCGCCGCATGCGGACAGTTTTACCCCGACGAACGGACATCACGTGCGACACACTTGAAGACACGAAGGAAACCAGACAACTCTACAATAAATCACGATAATTCCTCATTGACCATTCCCACTCCTTCAGATATACTCCTTCAAGCACACTCCTTCCATCATCTCCATAACCAATTAAAAAACGCTACATTCCTCCATCAAAAACTACCATCAACCAATCACGACAAAACCGAGGTGACGACGGACAAAACGCAACAAGAATCATCAGATCATAGAGAGAACTCACAGAAAATGCGAACTAGATTACATAAAAATCACGAACAAGACTAACAAGAAATCGCAAACAGACGAATACAGACATCACGAACAGAACAGATCTCGAAACATAGAAAACATAGAATGTTACGAAGTGAAAATAAAGAAAACCGCAACCACTACAATCGTATAATTATTACGCGAGCCAAGGTGCTCAGTGACAATCCTAGTACACTGAGAAGAAGGCATCACAGAAGTGACATCTTCGCATACAACACTTAACTTTCATTAATTAACTTTCACATGAAATATTAGATACTATGTTCACAGATTTAAATAAAAATTTTGTTAGTTTGTTTATTCCTTGTAAACGACAAAGGTAGGGTATCTACTATTTATATTAACTGAAAAAATATGATAACCCATACTAAAGATATACCATGTAGCTGTGCTGTCTAAACTTTGCGTTTTTAGTAGTTGTACAATTATCTATAAAAATTAGTTGAATTATGTTAAAATACAGTATAAACTACATATTTCTAGAAAATGGATAGTTTCATATTAAAAATTGTGTTAACACAGAAGAAAAATTCAAACAATGCAAAGTTTTATGTCACAAACATATTGAGACACTTCATTACTTTAAATTATAGAAAATATAAATCTTCGGTTTACTCTTTTTAATATTTAAATCGATTTTAGATTTAGCATGTTACGAATGTTTCGTGTAAATAATCTATTCTAATTTTTATTATTTCTCGAGTAATCTGTTTTTAAATTTATTTTCATAATTCAATAAAAAAAAACTAGAAAATATAAATATGTTTCGGATCGGAGACGGTGAGCGTTCAAAGTTTACAAAAATACGGATAGTTTTCAATTACTTCAGACGATTGGTCAACTTATCACCTGCAATTAGTATTCGATAGTATTTCGAAAAAAATAGATGAACTATTATTTTTTTTATATTATTTTTTTATTTATATTATTTTTTTTTTTTTACTATTATTATTCTGGTCATAATAACATTCACAGAGTATAATTTAATTTTAGTAGATTAGCGCATTTTACGTAAAATGGGTCGAAAAACAACATATCTTTTGAAATGTGACAACCTGTGATTCATCATTAT
>CM052096.1:14483503-14498552 GCA_028453745.1 Agapostemon virescens | reverse complement strand
CAAAATATTCATCATATACAACAGAAACACAATAGGTATCTGATTCATGCAAGCAATTTAGAAAAAGATTTTAAATGCAATTTCAACGTTTTCAATCCGAACGTGATTTGTGAAGCAATATCCGCCATTAAAAGTGGACCGTGGAAAAAAGAGCTTGAGGCGTTGAATATAAAAATCTACGATATAGACAAAGGTGATGAAGCTACCTCAGTGCTTGTGGGGGCAAATGTCGCAGGCAAGTTGATGACAGGAAAACGGCATATTTTGAAGTGCAAATTAGTGGCCGTTGAAACCTACCTGGGTTGGACCGTGATGGGTGCAATTGAACAAACAGGAAAACGAGACGACCCAGTCATTAATGCACACTCAGTGATTGTAAGCAGACAGAAAGCAGCAGATTTATGGTCTCCAGACGTTCTTGGTATAAAGGATCCAATGGAAAATAAATCGCAAAAAGATCACCAGAGGGAAGTTGTTGAGGCGTTCGTCCGGCACTTTGGGGAGTCGGTCGTTCAAGTACGATGCTGTGTAAGAGCACGTACTAGCTCCAGCGCAAATTAATGGGAAGGAGCTTTATGTATGTTGAAATAAGACCCGACCAACTTGTACTTTTGGGTGGAAATTTATTTCTGCGTATTCGTGTATGTACAAGCGTCAGCGTGAGCCGACCGATCGGATCTGATGTATGTCGATACAGGAGCTGCTTATAACTAGTTTTGGTTACCAAGTGTCGGCCAATGGTGGTTCGCTATTTTTGCCCTTTGTTTGGAGCGTCGGGGGTAGTGGGAGCGCGGGTTTTCCCGGCCGGCGGTGACGTAGGCTCGGCCGCGGGTGTCGGCAGGTAAAAATTGTAGGTGTACTTGCACCGTTTGAAGCTACGCTAAAATCAGCTACGCGAGCTTCAACAGAAGTGAAACAAGAGTTTTTGAAATTTGTGTGCAAGAACGTTAAAGGTCGATATGAAGTGAAGTTACCGTGGTTGAAGAGCCACCCAGCTTTCAATGACAATAAATCTATGGCTATACGACGGCGGCAATCTAACAATTAAGAAGCTCGAAACGGATGGATTATTCGAGGAATATCAACGAGTGGCTCAGTGATGGCATCGTAGAATATGTTCCTGAAGAAGAAAATTACAACTGGGGCAATTACGCACCGCACCGGCACGTTGTCAAAGAAAACAGCACGACAAGAGTGAGACCTGTCTTCGATGTATCACGTCCCGGCGCGAGATTTCGAACTACCTTCGTGTTTTACCGAACGCGTAAAAATTACACTGAGTCCCGGGACGAAACTTTATTAGGACGATCTTTGATCCACACGGTACGTACGCCCGCGTCTGATCTGGACCCGAAACCGGTCGCTTGCACACGACTTCACAAACGCGAAATTAACTCTGTTCGCAGATCGCTGTATCTCCTGTATCGAGGGACCTCGATACAAATGTCGTCGACGTTCGGCAACGGCTGGACGTTGCTCGGAGTCAGCTTCCAGGGGATGTCGTCTGCTGGCTCGACTCAATAATTCAGGCGAGCCTTGCCTGTCAGGATCTCGTCCTTCGTTAAGCTGCACCGGACCGGACGGCTGGCTGCGGCGAGGACGACCTCGCCTGGTTGACTTCCTCGCGATAGAGCGGATTGAATACGCGAGGGCCACCCGCGTGGTTGGTGCCCGTATATGAATAGTTGTGGCTGAAGCGAACAGCACGAGCTAGCTTAGCCAACTGATGTTTCCGACCCGCACGACGTGTCCGACGCATAGAGGGGTGATAGGAAGGGACGAGAAGGAGATCAACTAACTTCACAACAATCAATTTGGTTTACTCGCAAATTATTTCTATCGTCTGTCGGTGCGGATCAAGTCCTGTCACTCGTGACAGATGTCAAGAGTTACGTACGAGAACACTTCACTAAACACGATGGTTCACGAGTAAAAAGGTATGTTGGATTTTTAATTAAAGATACACTGAGTTTTACGTAAATATTGGATATATATATTTTAGAACAATAAGGAATACAAGTGGTATAATGAGTAACGAATAAGGATATGAGTATGCTTTACGAATAGAAGACCTGATCGGATCAGCTTGTCAGAGCAAGAGGTCTGGACGGTACCAGACTTGAGCGAAGACTGACTACGTTGCGAGCCGCGGTAGGATTGTAGTACGAGTTAGGAAGAGGACGTGTTGCCTCATCGTGAGCCGCGGTAGGACTGACTGACTAATCCTCGGACACGACTATTTAACGCTCCTTCGTGCTTTGGCGAGAGAGAGAGGTCCGATTGCTGCTGACGTTGCAGCCTGTGGACCGTGGGACGGTCAACGGCCACCTGCATCGTGCTTGCTGATATGGCGTGTACCATTGGCGTACGTATTAATATAATTAACGCGCGCATTGGCGTAAGTATTAATACAATTTTATATATGAATAACGTATTGTAAGATTATTGTTCTTAGTATCATTGCGTGTGTTCATGTACTTAATATCTATGTGTTTGTGTTGCAGAGTTTCGTGTACTTATAATCTACGCTTCCTATACTGGTTCGGCGGCTTATATACTACATTGTTACAATATACGAAGCTTATAATATATTGTTAATCAAAATCAAACGTTGGACGACGCGGCCAACGTCACAGATGCATCATCATCCCTTTCCATCTTTGAACGAGTGTTTGGAGAAGGGTGAGAATTTGATCGAACAGGTTCCGTCAATTCTGTTGCGTTTCAGAAAATGTGGTAATATAGGTGTCTTTTTCGATATTAAAAAAGCGTTTCTGCAAATATCGCTTGATTGTAACGATAGGAATTTTTTAAGATTTTTGTGGGTAAATGAAAAGCTGAAGATGGCTCTCGCGAGAACCGTATTATAGTATTGGGTTTGTCATGGAATAAAAAACAAGATACAAAAGAAGCATTCTTTCAATCGCACACCGTATTTATGATCCTCTCGGTTTCGCGAGTCCAATAGTGCTTTGTCTGCGACTTCTATTACAGAAAACATGGACAAGAAACTTGTCATGGGATGAAGAAGTGGATGAAAAGTTAAAGGACAAATTTTGAAAGTAGCTGACAAGCTTGAAAAATTTAAATAAAATTGAAATACCACGACGTATGATTGGAAATATTTCAGGCGAGGATCGCGTAAGTCTACACACGTTCTGCGACGTTAGTAAAATCGCGTACGTAGCTGTTGTTTTTTTACATATTGAAAGCGATTCTAATGTGAGAGTAAATTTTGTTCAAGCAAAAAAAATTGAGTTGTACCTATAAATAAAGACGCGACTGATGCGCGGCAGAGCATTCCGCGCTTAGAATTATTAGCAGCAACAATAGCAGTTCGTTTGACTACTACAATTCTAGATGTCCTAAAATTAGACTGTCGCGATGTTTTTTATTTGAGTGAGTAATGACGTGGATTCGTAAAAATAGTAACTGGACAACTTTTGTTTACAATAGAGTGAAGGAAATTCACGAATTTTCGAATTCCGAACACTGGAGACATGTACCTAGTGACCTAAATCCCGCTGATCTGCCTTCGAGGAGGTGGACGACACATCAGTTGTTGGTTTCCGGATAGTGGGAGGGGCCTAAATGGTTGCACATAAAATCTGAAAACTGGCCCAGTAACGTATACGAATGTAACGAGGAAGAAGTGCACAAGGAGTTGAAAAAAGGCGCTGCAAAAGATATAAGTCGTACAATTTTGTTGGCAAGGAACGAGGACAGTACGGTAAATGACCAGTTGCGATTCACAGAAAGATTTTCAGAGTATAGGAGGGGTGTGCGTGTTCTTGGATGGATTAAAAAGTTTCAGTTTAATGTAAAAAATATAATAGAGCCGCGTAGAAATGGTGATTTAGAAATGCTGATGAAATTAGTTGAATCGGAAATTTTTACTGAAGGAGTAAATGATTCGCGCATCAAACATTTGCGACCTTTCAATGATAAAGATGGTGTGATGCGCATAAACACAAAAGTCGTACTCCGCGAGGATTCGTATAATTTTCGATGTCCAATTGTTTTACCAAATAGTCATCATATAGTGTACTGTTTAAGTCGTCAATAGAATAACACGTCTATAAACACAAACAATTCAACATTTAATTTTAAATATAACAACTACAATTAATAAAATTATCTCGTCTAAATCTCCGTCTGAGATCAAACACATCTTTACTTTTTGACACGTCGTACCAGAATGAATAAAATAATGCAAATTATAAATAGGAAGAAAAATCAAATCAATAACAAATATCGAATCGTCGTTATTGTAGTTACTAGTGACGACATTCGACGGAATTCCCGCCGCTCGGAGACGATTTCTTCCTACACTCGGCCATCCGACATTAGTCTCTGCCCTCAGAGACTGTTCATATCTTTATTCTTCTTCTTCGTCCTCTTTTTCACTATCAGTGTCTTCTTCGTTCACGCCGACCCAAGATTTCATAGAGCCTGTTACCGTTGTCGTTTTCCGAGGACACTCGCAACTTCTAACTTTTTCGACTAGTATCTATCGTGTTGCAATGTTTGGGTGACTCGATAAGGACCTAGATATTTCGCTGCAAGTTTCAAACCTGAGCGTTGATGTGTTCGCCTGATAGCTACCAGGTCGCCTTCCTTATACGCCACTGACTTCTTTCGGTTCTTATTAAATGATTGTCTATTCTCTTCTGGATCTTAACTATGTTCTCTTTGGCCTTCGACCTTGCTTCGTCTCTTTTCTCTTAAAACAGAGCGGTCCATTCTTCTTCCAGTATTTCTCGGATTCGCGAATCATTCCTGACTCGCATTTTTGTCCCAAAGAGCAAGTCAAATGACGTAGAATTCATGGTGCGATGTGGCATTGCGTTTAGGATGCGTTGTACTTCATTCATGTATCGATACCACTCTCCCGAGTGTGGTGCTGCCAATTAAGACACGCGCACGGCGGTTTGCCGCCGCTTATCTCGTCTCGTCAGTGCCGCAGCTATGCGTGATCAACGCCGACAGAGGCGTCTAATGGGGTACCCATTCTGTGTGAGTAACATTTCATCTTTTTTATAATATTTGATCTTTTTTATAACATTTTACTGTTCTACCTTTTTTTTTATATTCATGTGCATACAATTTCCGAACTATGAAGTACTATGACGTACTTTTTAATCAATTTCAACGAACAACAATTCCATTGAAAGTTGCTGTTTCTAAATTTTTGAAGTTTAACGTTGAAAGTAAAAAGAGGAAATATGTAGAATTTAATATTTCCTGTAATATATCCGATGCACAAGAGGATTTAAATGTTTTATTTAACGTTTATACATATATCTTTTTAATCTCCACAACTTTCGAATATATCGGTCACCTCTTTTATTATATCTATTTTCTGTTAATGTAGTATTATATTGTATGAAAGTTCCATCTCGAAATATATTCTCCTTTATTGTATCGTCAGATATGGTTTGAAATTTAGTTTTTAACTAATATAAGTAAACCCAGATTGATTTATCCATAGCTTTTACAGAATTGTTGATAATTCGTACTGTTATACCTATGTGAACCAATATAAATATAATTACTGTGATTTTGCAAGATAGAACAGTGAAATGTTATAAAAAAGATCAAATGTTACTCACACAGAATGGGTACCCCATTAGACGCCTCTGTCAGCGTTGATCACGCATAGCTGCGGCACTGACGAGACGATATAAGCGAGCAATGGACGAAGCGGCGGCAAACCGCCGTGCGCGTGTCGCCGACAGATATTTTCTTGATTTACACGATTTTAAAACCGCTTCGACACATTTTCTCGATAATTTCTTCTTCTGAAATGTTTACAGAATCACATGCCGTGGTCGATTTTCGTGTCAGATGAAGAACTTTTCATAAATATACAAAAATATTGCGTAGAAAGTACGTACTTGGGCATTTTTTTAAACTTTGATAGTCATTTAACACTATTTAGAAGCATCAAATATTATAAATATCGATACTGATATGTTCAGAAACCCATACTCTATCTTTTAAGCCAATATTGACCTATCTGACGTTTTTAGTTTCCGTGTAATACTCGGTTTTTGCTCAAAATCGCACGTTTTTAAAAAAACTCGTGTTTTTCGAAAACTGGGGGTGATACAACAATTCGGTTTTCGGATTCGTGTTTGGGAAGTCACGCTCTACAAGGATCACCCAGTGGGTATTAAAAGGCAAAATTCGTGTTGAACAGTGATATTAATCAGGGAGACGATAAAAAATGATTCACGACGTATATAGGTAATTATGTATAAATTAACTTTGCAGCTTCAACATTGAATTTCGAACATACCTTTCCAGAGGGGCAGAATGTTTGAGAATGTACCATTTTATAAGCTGCAACGCACCTTTGCTCTTCCCTGGCTTGCTTCCATTGGATGAATCCAATCCTTTTAAAACTAGCATCCTCAACGCATAATATTATTCATTTTGCACTGTTTTAACAGAATTATGTTCTTTCGATGCTTAATTTGATTAAGAAAATATGTATATATGCTTTTTTGCTTTAGAACAAAACTAAACATCTCTAGGCTCTTTTTACCGATCAACACTATAGGAGCTGTAGCCCGGAATTAAGAAACTGTAAGAATCAAAAAGTAATCATTCACATTAGAAGAGTACTCTTAAATTACCTAAAAATTGGCATGTGTTACACTCTGCAGGGTGATCTTCAGAAGGTTTGGGTTAGGTCGTTAGTCGTCGTTCCTTTCTTTTAATAGGTGAAAAGAAATGTAGCACATTGTAGCCTAGGATTTTAATTTCAAGTACTAAAACCCAAATAACGATAACGAAACCCTGGCATAAACATTGCAAGTGCAGACTAACCCAGACCCTCTTCGACCCCTTGTCATGCTAATTCCAACCAGTTGTAACTATACTGTATCGTTGAAATCCTATGTAATCATTACACTGTCCAACACCAAATTATTTAACACGAAATTATTTAAAAATGAAAACAAGGAATACAATTCCAGCATTAATCTTTCATCAAGATATTTCAACAACCGAAAAGCGTTACAATGGAAAAGACTTATGTGCGATGCTTGTTGATTACTGTGAGACACTTATTACTGAAAATCGGGATACCAGGAACAAGCGTTAAACAAGGCGGAAACATTTATAAATTTGTTTACATCAGAAATAGGTAAGTTTTTGTATTCAATTTTCTTTATTAAGCATTTCCACAATGAAATGTGAATATAACTCATAATGATTGGCACCCAAAAAGACAAAAAAAAATGTATGTGATTAAGCATAGTAAGCAAAGACATACTTGAGTGGTACCAACATCGACTACGCATAGCGACGGCCCTGGCGAGTCGAGAAAAGGCTGCAATGGTCGTCTGGCGCGAACGCGTCGCGCACAAGCTGTCAATGAATATTTTCTGATCCTTCTCGTATATTAAGGGAAGCAAATACTTGTCGCGAATGGTTTCTTTACCAGAAATGTCTGCAGAATGCATTCCTGTATAGTAAATTCTTGCTAGATAAAGGATTTTTGACATAAATACAAAAATAGAGCGTATAAAGTACCCGCGTCGGCACATTTTCAAACTTTAACAACCATTTACAACCATTAGAGAGTACATAAAAATATAATTGGCTATATGGATGAGGGATAGGTCGAACAGGCGATTTGGATGATGCGCGTAAATGAGCGATCAGGGAGACAAACGGTGACGCGTCTGTCGTTTTGTTTTTCGAGAGACGAGAGTCGGTAGCGTGGTGGCGTGGCGTCAAAAAACAGTCTCGTGGTTGCGGTCGAAAGAAATAGACGTTGTAAAATTAAAAGTCGCTCTGTAATTATTTGATTCGTTAAATATATTTTCGTTATCGTTATTCAACCACCATTTTCCGTCAATCTCGATTTTACCGATCCTACATGGATGTGTAGAGGAGAGTCCCCTCTATCTCCTGACTCACAGTTGAACTTTCTCGTGTGTTTAGTTTTTGCGTACCACGTCATTTTTTATCAAAATCATGCACTTTTACAAAAATCAATATTTTTCGAAAACGTTGCTTGATGGAGCAATTCTACGTACGGATTTGGTTTTAGAATGACAAAGTGTATAAGAATCACCCAACAGATATTGCAAAACTCGAAAAAAGTTTTATTTTGTTGGACAGTGTTATTAACAAAGTATCTTTTATGGGTAAACCGTACTTTTTTACATTATCTATAATACAATATCCTTTAATACTTTGTTACTTACTTACTGTAAAGGATTGCATACTTTATTACCTGTGTGGCTGCTGAAATGTAGTGAAGAGAGAGAGAGAGAGAGAGAGAGAAAAACAAAGAATAAAAAGAAGGGGGAGCGTTTCGTCCTGGTTCTGCTGAAAGACTCGTCAGTAAGGCTATCTAGCGGATCTTGCCTAAACGCTGAGGTACTGGAAAGCAGTTAAGGACGGTGTATATATGAATCGAAGGCGGATCAGGTACTAGCGGGAAATTGTCAATCTTTGTCCCTCTGTCGGTAAGCGCAAGAGGTACAGCCCTCACACTTGTTTATTTACTCACTTAAAAAAATTCTATACATTTAAAGGATGGAATAGTAAAGAATATTTTTGATCCATCGTTAAGCCATGTCCTAGAAGAATTATTTTCCTAGCGTTTCGCTAGCATTGCAAATTTATGGCAGTTTTGACC
The DNA here is from genome assembly GCA_028453745.1 of Agapostemon virescens. Classification (NCBI taxonomy): domain Eukaryota; kingdom Metazoa; phylum Arthropoda; class Insecta; order Hymenoptera; family Halictidae; genus Agapostemon; species Agapostemon virescens. The sequence continues at coordinate 14,489,893 of CM052096.1, read as the reverse complement.
TGGAATGCACAGGAATGTTTACGAGAAAAAGAAAGAAGTGGCGATGAGTGGAATTTGACTGAGCGTGCGACTCTAGGTTGCATCGCCTAAAAGAATAAAATTTATGTTCTGTAGTACCTGACGACGACCGACGGTTGGTGCCCACGGTTATTGAAAGGTACACATGTTGGGAAAAAGGCAAGCGATTTGAAGTTGCATTGCCAAAGAAATAATAGGGACTTTATTCTTGGATGATCTGACCGCGGAGTGAAGGCTTCAAGGAGATATGAAGGTCATTTCTGGTTTTTTAAATGGAACGATATGTTCTTTAACTTACATTCTAATAGAGTATTTCAAGACGAATACAACCAATTATTGAAAAGGTTATTTGTAGTCTGGGTTAAGCCAAATGCTCTGCTCATTTAACACGAATAATTACTCAAATACTTGACGTGACATATGGAGATCGTTGGATTGGTCATGCAGGAAATCATAAATGGTCCGCACGTTCTCTAGATTTAACACCTCTGGACTTCTATTTGTGGGGAATATTAAAGCGGTAAGTGTATAATGAATTACCAACAACCAAGGAAGACATGAAAGAGCGTGTAAAAAGAGCTTGTGCCGTGATAAACACAACTGAAATTCAACATGCCGTATTATCCGTTAAGCAACGCTTCAGAGTATGCATCAATGTTTGGGATCGCCATTTTGTATTAGTCGTGTATTAGTGTTAGACAAATAAATCTACGGTGCTTGATCATTTCCTCAAAGTAAATTATTTTCCATCACAAGTAGTTCAATTCAGACCATAATAAGTTATTGTATTTGTCTTAAAATACTCTATCAGAATGCAAATAAAAACATATCGTTTCATTAAAAAAAAACAGAGTGGACCTTCATATCTTCTTGATGCCTCTACATATAAAAAAAAACTAGTAACATCGGATGATTAACCCCTCGATATTAAATAATTTTGGTATGATACATTTTTTTCCTATCACCAATAACAGCCAAGTTGTTCAGGGGGCTGGTTTTAAATGCCTCACCCTGTATTGATGGTCACCCGTAATTATTATTTAATTATTTACATTATTCAAAGTATTTTAGTCGCTGATTTTCGCTCTGTTTTGATCATATGAATGTCTGTGATGTTGTCGGTCACAGGTAACTACAACGGTGGTATCTAATTAAAGCAATAAGAACTGATTACCGGTAACCGACGTTCCGGTCTACATAAGCCATTTTATGATAAACATTATCCTCTCCATGCCTATCTTATGAAATAAGTTATTCTAATTTTGTGTGACTTTCATTGATATTAGCGTATCAACGAACGCACTAATGCTCCGTCGGTAACTCTGCGAACTAGATGAAAATAATAATTGTAGGAATTTTGTCATGTTTATTTGTATATTCTCGTTTTTACTTATATCATGTTTGTTGTGGTAAAATATTTAGTATTAGAAATATTAGTAATGCAACTCACGTTATAGGAAAGCTCAGAAGATAACGTTTATTTCGTCTCCACTGGTAATAACATATCGTTGCGTCGCATCGTTGGTATTCAGTACAAGTAGAAATATAAAGCGTTAGTCAGACATATAGAGCAATGCCGTTTAAATCACACTTATCCGACAAATAATGACAGGGCCTTGAGGCTGGATGCACTAGATAATTGAAATCTGTGTATAAACAGAATAAAAATTTTTGTTATTAATCGTATCTAAATTATAAATTTATTCAGGCTGTTCGAATAAATATAGAAAACCTATCTAATAAAATCATTTCCAACATTTGAAGATAATTCTGAAAATTAAAAAAAAATCAATCATACAATTACTCCTATGGTACATTATTATCTGCACTCTCGCTGATGAGATATGTAAGTGTCACTACCGCCGAATCTATGAAATTTTTAGAAATTTTACTTTTCTGAAAGGAATTTAGGAATTTGGAATTTCATTTTCAGAAATTTTAATTTTCTGTGTTCATTTTAAATATAGATAGACCAGTTAATGATATTACAGTAGACTATTTTTGTAAATTATGTAAATTACTGTGTTACTTGTAAATTAAACTACCGAAGATTTGAAGATTGAAACCTGCTTTGTGTAATGACATCTTGAAAATTGAAGAACATACACTTTTCACCGTTTTTTGGATAAAAAATGAGGAACAATTTCGCCTCTATAATGTCTTCGCGGTGAAACTTTTACTACTGTAACACTGGTGGCAAACCTCTCGTTTAATGATCTATAAAATTACTAAAAAAAAATCGTATATAAATTTTGAAGACGTCATTGTAAAGACGAAGCTTCAACTTTCGAATGTGTACTTGTTTCAGTCACGCAAGAAATTATTCAGTTTTCACAAACATTTGAATGTATAATATTTTTGTGAAAAAACGTGTCCTCCGTTTCTCCGTAGGTTATGTCATGAAAATAATTTTAGGATATAACGGACGATGAATGATGAAATTGAAGTTTTTAGCTTTAAAACTGAGACCAAACTTATTGTCGTGAATTCATCAAATATAGAGAACATTTCGAGAATCAGGGATTTAAAAGTTAAATAATTCTAGGATGTACTGTAAGTCATAAACGAAATAATTAATGCTTTAAGAATATATTATTTAAGTGTATAAGTATACATAAAATGTAAATATAAATGTAGTAAAGTATCATATAATAATATACTGCTACAATATTATCGTTGATTGCCTTCTGTCGAAGTCCATTACCGGTGTTGAAAAATGGTAAACGAAAACTATTGCGTTCACTGGTTAAAGCGAGGTTAAATAAAGGAAAGTCTACTTCACATGTTTAGAATCAGAAAAAAGTTGATAAAAAATAGTTCAGTTTTTTTTTTCATTTACAAGATTTATAAAAGCAAAATGTTTCAGTATTAAAATCGATAGAATAGGATATGGAAGTAACGGATAAAATTATAATTATAATGTACAAATGATGGAATTTTTATTTTGAAATACAATTATATAAACGCGTTTGATCTCAATAACATATAAACAAATACTGATACGTACAAGTGATACAAACATAACATATGTGACGAAAATTTAGAGGCGCCACATTCAGTCCGACTTTCAAATGCAATATAGAACAAGTGCGGATTACAATTTGTATTAAAAATATTCAGCAATAAAATGCTTAAAAAATCCTAAATTGTGTAAGAACAAAAAACATATTAACTGTTATAGTAAGTTTTATAAGTTCTTTAGAATTACAAAATACGTAAGTACGTAGAACATGTTAAAACAAAAACGTATACTAAAAGTAATTATATTTTATTTTAACTTGATATTCTAATGTGCAACGCTAAATGCATATAATCAGTTTATTTTTTCCGTATAAGCATAAGTTTATAAAGACATGAATTTCCATGGCCATCCGATTTTCCGTCATCAATATCTATCCGAAAATTCTGAACTTTGTACAGACGAATGTATACCCCAAGTTGATGATTTTATTTATATGCATACGTTTTCTCTTATCGCAATTATGTGTATTCGAAGGATTAAAATAAGTAGGATATTAAAACTAGTCCGCATGTTTAGATGAAAGAAGTGTTTTATAAGTATCAGTGATAAATTGCAGGCTGATCGCACAAAGTGATTGATGACACGAAGGATCAAGAGATCGCCAGAGAGGATATTAAGAATCAGGGAGGTTACGAGACCGTTCATTTATTACTAGTTACATAGCTGCACTAAAGGAAATGGTGATTTAGATATTGATCCAGTTTCTGTGGTTAAGTGATCGTCATCTAGACTTTTAAAGTTTAGAGGTACTTTTGATGAATTACCCTTGTCCTTTCTTCTCTTATAGAATTAATTATTGAATTTTATATAAAGTCATATCACTTACTCACAATTAGATGGTTGGAATCATTAAAGCAATTTTTTTATCTGTTTGAACAATCTCTTGCTTCTAAAGTTTAATTGTTTTAATTGTTGTGTGTTAAAACGTTTTGTTATACAGAGTTACAATTAAGTTTACAACTCTTACAATTCTAGAAACATAAAATTGTCAGACGTTGAAGTTTAGCGAAGTGTTTACTATTATTTTTTCAACCCAACGAGACGATAGAGAGTTCCGTGAACGCATAGTAGTAGCGACTAATTTTTATTTTATTATGAATTTGTGTGCGTCGTAAACTGTTTTTCTTGCTGTCAGTAACCACATTTGGTTTGCAGAAAGTTATCAAGAATATTCTTATCAAGGATGTTCTAAAATTCTGTAATTGAAAGTAGGAACGAATAGTTTAGAACTGTTATTTTTAGTGCGTCCTAGTGTTTGTTTAAAAAGTACATTACATTGTATACTTGATAAATGGATCTCAGTATTTCAGGCGAATAAGGCGCAATAGAATTTCGTTGAAGTATGTCTGCAAGGACTGTAAAGGATTTAATTCTGTTATTTCTTATTAAAATAGTAGTAAAACTACTGGTTCACAATGTGTCAAGATGTTGTCAACTCGTAGAAGGCTAAGTTTGTTGATCGTATTATGAAACGCGCCAAATTCTCAAAGTTAAATGAACAAATCCAGAATTGTTTTACTCCGGCTAATAAAATATTGCAAAATAACAACACTAATAATAGTAATGCATTTATTTATATGGCAAGAATCATGGAAAATTCTTCGGAACATATATAAACTAAAGATTCGACAGTGCGATAGTTATTTTCAAATTTTGTATTAACTATCTAATTAGAAAATCAAATTTTTCGAATTTAGTCCACTGAAGGGTAAATTATACATGTATTATGGCTATATACGTGTATTTTATGGCCATACTGTATAAAAAATTGTAAAAAAAGACTATAAAAAACATACTAAATATTATAGAAGACACATATGCTTATTGAACAACTATTTGCTTGATGGAAATCTATTGTAATTACACACTGGTCAAAGAGTCATCTCTTTAGCGAAATTATTAATTTTTATTCATTTTCTGTTTTTCAGATTAATTGATCTTTGGTGTGAAATTATCACAACGATAAGGTATAAATACAATAGGAAAACAAATAAATAATTAGCCAAATTTCTGCTAGGGAAATAAGAAACTAGGACAAAATGAATTATGTAAACTAAAAAATTAATCTATTAGCATGTATTAGGTGTTGCATGATATCAGGAAAAATGTGAAGCTGCAACTAAAGAACGCAAGAACCATTTATTATGTTAATGCGTTGTATCGTAGACCGTGTAATTGTATTTTTACTTCACCATTTTGAAAGACTTTATAGGTATGTCATATTTTGAAAGTAATTTTCATTGTTGATTTAACTTGAAACAATCACAATTGCTGAAATAAAATTGCTAATCCATAGCTAGATCTCCCTACTATTTATACAAAATTTGTAGACACGTGTTACATTTATATAAGGAGCAAATGGAAATTCAATATGCTTGTACCATTGATTAGATCTTGAGTGCTCGTAAGAACAATAGTAGAAAAACACTTAATTCCGCATTGCGAAACAATTCTCGCCCATCGGTAAATTGTATCGTCGACAGATCTACCAATTACCAATTTAACTGGATAAAGTCATTTTGATATAGTGAAGTATCTTGAACTAATGAAGTATCTATAGAGAAATATCTCTTTTAAATGAATGTTATGAAATTTAATAACGTTTGTGCTTATCCAAAATAAACCAATTTGAAATGTTTTTTTAACGGTGTGTAATATTTTTTTCGTTATGTATTAACTTTACAGCTGGGCGATTTTTAAATAAGAAACATTTATTTGAAATAACAAAAATTATATCAAGTAAGTGAGATTGGTAGTGGCTGGATTTTAGAAAGAAATTAGGAGTTTATCAAAACGGACAATTATGACATGACATGTGCAAAATATTTTTCAGTAGTTTACATATACTAAGTTCCATTCGAAAACAATACTGTTTACAGTAATTGTAAAATACAGAAGCTGCGTAGACATTTCATTCTTGCCCTAATAATTCGAACGAATTAAAATAATACAACAGTATCTTTAAATTCTTTAAATTTATTTAATGTTTTAATTCTTTTAGTAGTGTAATAGTTTTATTTATAAACGACGACAATGCAGCCTAATCGTGCGATGCATCTTGTCAGTATATCAATTAATAAATACGATATAATATTTTATATATCATTCTCAACGAAGTGATGAATATGTACACTTCTGAACTGTGTGCTATCATTAATTGTTTGGAAACTACATAGAGTTTCTGAATAAAAAATGCAGTATCGTAATTTTTACGGTGCAGAGAGGAGGAAACTGTTAGCGAATAAACTTCATCTCACTGGCATTTTAAGTAACGAAACTAAAAACGGAAGGCACGAAGGCGAAATAATAGCATACTCGAGCTTTGTGTTAACATCGTTCACTCGCGATTG
>CM052096.1:14399755-14483103 GCA_028453745.1 Agapostemon virescens | reverse complement strand
TAATAACATGGTAGAAACATAAAAAAATCAATGTTATTAAACCGACATAAACACTGAAAGAGAAAATGATAAACATTTTTTGTATACTTATGAAAAAAGTCAACTGAAACGTATCGGATGCTTTTTCTTCTATTATCATAACATAGGATGGAAAACTTGTGAAAAAATTATAAAAAATATGGATTAGAATCAGTTAGAAAAGCAGAATCAATCGTTATATATATATCTTGTATGCAGAGAGTTACTATGACTTACTATGCAAGAGTTACAAACTATACAATCGAATCAGAAGCAGTACGATAATATTCAACAATTAAACCAAATTATTGCGATGGGACGGAACCATTTACCGCAGAACGCAATTAAAATACTGTATGAAATCTTGTCAAATCGGTTACTTGAAATAATGGAAAGTAGAAGCGAATATATATCCGTTATCGGTTACCTATGTATAAACTTCTAGTTACGTATGTACAAATTTTGCAAATGTGCTACTACTTTGCATCCCGAATTTTGGTATTTTTTCTGCTTGTTTGGATAACCAGTCAAGCGAATTTTTTGCATCAGGAGTTGTTATTGAGTTTGCTATAATGAAATAATCAGGGTCTCTTGAATAGTAAGGGTGATTTAAAGTAATAAAAAGGAATAAAAATAAGATCAGAATGTATGCAAAAATATCTATGATTATAAAATAAGGATGAAAGAAAGTTAGGTGGTATTTATTTTTAGTTCAGATTGGGTTATTAGATCCGGTTAGATGTGAAAAAATAAATGAATAATAAGAAATAATATGATTATGATGGGAAGATTAAAATGAAATGAATAAAATCGATTTAGAGTAGCATTATTAATAAAAAATCCTCCTCAGACTCATTCTACTAAAATTTTTCCTATGTATAAGATTACTGAAAGAAGATTAGTGATAACGGTTGCTCCTCAAAAAGATATTTGTCCTCATGGGAGGATATATCCTAAGAAAGCGGTAGCTATTGAGAATAATAAAATTATAATTCCTAATAATCAAACTTGAATTAATTTGAAAGAATGATGATATAGTCCTCGTGCGATATGAATAAAAATTATTAGAAAAAAAAGATGATCCATTTATGTGAATTAATTGTATTGCTCATCTTATTTTTATATCTTTTATGATACGAATAACTGTGTGAAAAGCATAATTAATATTTGGACAATAATGAATTGATAAAAATAGGCCTGAAGTAAATTGCGTTTCGATCAGAAATTCTGTGTAGTTTTGGAGAAATTAAAGATAGCTGCATGTGGAATGATTTTGTGGAGGAGTATATGTACGTGTTGCGGAACGTCTTGTAACTTGTAAGAAACTTTCAACCGAAAATACCCGTTTGACCGTTCGACATCGATTCCCCCTCTACGGGGGTGAAATTGCATTTCGGGACGCGTAACGCCTCTATGCCTCGCAACGGCGCGCGGCGCGGCACGGCGCGGCACGGCGCGGCACGGCGCGGCAGGAAGCGACAGTAACCTATATCGCGGAAAGTCCGTCGAGTCTTGCATGTGTATGGTCCAGAGACTGCGCAGCATCCTCTCGGAGAGCACACGAATGCCACGCAAACGGGGTACAGCGGCGGAGATAGGGGAAGGATTTCGGTTTTTAATCCGTGGGTGTGGATAGAGATCAGAGGAGGGGAGAACAAAAGTAGGGAGGATTTCGCGAGGGGAGTACACGCGCAAAATCTGCGATCATCCTTCTGCGCTTCTCCCTCGTCCATTTTTCACCCCTCTTTCTTGCGCTCCCACCATATCGGTCCTCCCTACCAGCTTCCCTGATCCATCCCTTCCATCGTCAGACGTTCCGGCATCCTGTCTCACACCCTCCGTTCTCCGCGGCAGGCGGGGGTTGCTTCTGGTCTCCTAGTGACATTCGTGGGGTCGAGTAACACGTGCGAGGGGAAACAACACCGGTCCGCGGCCAGTGTCCTCGAGGGTTTAAGCGTTACGAAAATATTAACGTGACAGATTGATCGGTTAATCGTAAACGTGTGATTGCGGTTCGTACGTTCGTCGTAGACTCCGATCACGGTTTGTGTCATTCGTCGGTCGGGTGCCGCGGAAGTCGTGATAGTGTTCTAGAGGTTGACAACGCGTAAGCCACCGTTGAGCCCCCCAAACCCTATCCTCCGCTATCCGCTATCCACTATCCATCCTATACCCTACAGCCTTCGGCCTACACCCTGCCTACGCTCTCTATCCTTCGCCTCTTCGCCCCTCGATCCCTCGATTAACCGGAGATCGCCGTGACAAGTTTGATCGCAGAGATTCAATGGCTCAGTGATCCTCCCGATAGAGGAATTATGGATAAGGTGTTTTGTGCTTGTGAACGATATCGAGTTCGCGACAAACAAGATATTCCACACGCCGGAATATCAAAGAATTATTGGCTTGGAGACCCGTCGCGTCGCGCCAGTGATTCGGCATTCTGATTTGCTAACTTTTCGCTTAGTCAAGCGGTGATTCTAGATCGATATCGTGCGGGACGTGCTTCGCTTTAATCTTTCCTTTCTCATTCGAGAAAAAACCGTTAAGTTTCCATAGTAAGTAAAACTTGCACTTACGCTTCGATCGAACAGGGAGCCAGATGCGTTGTAACTTATTACGAACGAGCATTTGATTACAATCGAAGGTCATTTTGCTCGATGAACGTAATCGAAGATAAAAATCGAAAATATACGAATTGATGCGACTACGCACGCCGCTTTATCGGAAGTCGTATTCGGTTTAAGTCGACGATCGTTCGAAATCGTTCGTAAAACTTGGACGCTTATCGTCGAATACGCTTCGTGTACTCGATCGTTTTTCTTCTTCGAATCCATCCAATCTTCTGATCGATTGCTTCAGCAGGAACAGAACAACGCTGCACTTTTTTATTGTGCATTTTTGCGGTAGAAACTCATCATAAATCCTCCGTTGTGCAATCGCAATTGCCTGAATAATTCTGACCTCGCACAATCGCTGTCGACCTCGATTTAGAATCGTGTAATTCATTTATGAGAAGTGTCTAGAAATACAGCGTTCGCAATTTCTCGTTTCGAGAGAAGGGATACATAGTCGAAGATGACGTTTACGATCTTAAACAGGGTACTTGACGTTTTACAGATATTTTGGATTTAATCGTTTCGCATAGTTTGTTTTTGGCGTTTGCGTGACGTCCACGACAATTACATTACCGAAAAAAGGGATAACAGAGTAGGTATTAATAAAGAGGAAAAAATAGGAACAATACGAGTAGAGCTAAACGAGGATTCCTATAGCCGCCGACCTTCCGACAATACGACTTTTTCTCATTGATCGACAATTAATATTCGAGGAACTTAATTCTATTTTCTGCTGCGACATCGCAATTGATTGGAAATTTATCATTTTTAGAATTTGGTATATCGAATTGTCATAGCAGATTTGTTGTTTTTGTACACTCATTTCACATTTCACCTGAAGTTCATTATTAGATATTAGGTTAAAACTTGTGTTCCAGTTCAAGTGTAAAATTATTGCCCATTTCTTTTGCCCTTTATGTTTAAAGATTTCAATTATCTTTTGTCAAGATAAAAATTTGTAAAATGCTTTAATAAATTTTCAGTTTCAAAATTTTTAATTATTCTTTGAAAAACGTATACATCTCGTTTAACTTTTATTTAACTGCGTTTCTTTTCGCTCCTTTTGATAAACGAGACGTTTCGTAATAATTTCACATTTCGACAAAGAATTCACTTTGATAATTCACTCTTAAACACGTCAACGTTTTTAATATTCGATTGAATAATTTGGACTTTTTGAAAAGTTAAAACAATTGATTTACTACGTGATATGATAAAATATTGAAAAAATTGCAATTAGTCAAAGTGACAGAGAATGTGTTAAATATAGTTTTTTTACAATTTTTTTATGTGAGTCTAATTGAAAATGTATTTTGTAGATCTGTGGCAATTATATATATTCTGAAAATTTAATAAAAATCAGTTAAAGCGGGAGAAAACAAGAGGAATCGAAATATGTAAGTCTCCTTAGCAATTTCTAAATTTTTCAAACATATGTATTATTGACACTGATCTACAGAATGAACTTTTTGAAAAAAGTTTTTGTAAAAAGCAACTTTTTAAAGTATTTTCTCTACAATTCCGAGGAATTGTAATGTTTTATTATCTAATATCTCAAAAAATTTTGAACCGTATGATTTCACATTTAAAAAGTTATCAATTATTTAATAGTGTCTGAATATTAATGCCAGGGTCTGTATGTTTTGGGATCCACAATTGAGTTAATTTCGTATGCTACCGGTTTACGAAAATTTGATTATCATTTGTATTATATATAATGTGAAAAAAGAATTCTTCCTTTTGGTAACTATTGGTAACTTTAATTTCAGTTTTATCTTAACCATTTTCGTCTCTTTGCATTTTAACGTATGAAAACAAATATTCGAAGAAACAGAAGACTTTGAAGAACGTGTGCGAAAGACGTTCTCAACCAAAATATGAAATAGGTAGTTTAACAGGAGCTGAGGTAAAAAGCAATCCTTGTGTACTGTAATGCATACTACGATGCTATAGATTTGCCATTGCTATTGCTATAGATAATAGAAAAATTGGAGGACTATTAGTATTTTTATTTAATTTATTTATATTCTTTGCTATCGATTAGCTTTCTCTAAGTTCACTTGGTTTTAAGTTTAGTTTTGATAGAAGCAACGATAGAATAGGTATAAATCTCCGCAATGTTCTCATTAAGTTTATAATATTGTAATGTCATATTTAGTGATGATAGTTTACAAAACGTTGGTTCGGTAATTAATATTGTGTATGTTATATTATAAGAAATTGTTGAAGTAATTGTTTCATTTGGTTGACTGAAGTACGTTGAAGCTAGGTACCTTTAAAAATTTGATTTCTTTTCATTTCCTGTGGCAACGCAGAAGTCTTTCTCGAAAGCGTTGCGAAAATGCTATGCGATTATAAAGAGTTGCCGTAAAAGGTTTGACAAATTCTAATTATAAAATGTAAATATAAAGATGGCGAATATTAATTTTTACGTCGTATTTAAACTGATTAAAAAGTTTTACGCAAAGATTAAACTTAAATTGGAACATAGATACCAATATTGAATGAATTCATTGAATTCGATAAAGCGAATACTTTAATTAGAAATTCGAAAACATTCTATATAATAATCGTGAATTAAAGTTGAAACGTATTCTGTATAATAAATATTGAAAGTTTATTATCGATAGGGTTTACTGTATCGAAAACGGTTATGAAATTAAACTGTGCTACGTGATCGAAAACAATCGCGTATCTAATTATAGAAGGTTTTTTTCCGTATCGAGCACATCCACTGGCAAATCGTGACACGTACAAATACCGTTTCCATTTGTTTTCAGTGAGAAATAGTTTTATTATGCGGAGCGTAGCTTCATTTTATAGATTCTATTTATGCGTGAGTGCAGAGTTAGCGTCGAATACTTTAAGCACAATATAATTCGATAACGGGTTGATCCTATTAAAAAGTCTTGACTAATGTTCTTTTCTGTCTCTTATAATGATCAATTTGAAATGATCGATAAACCGAATTACATCGTACTCTTGTTTGTGCAAGGGCGTTGCAGAAAGACTGGAAACGAGTTGAAAGTGGCGAGAGAGATAGCAATGTAGCCAACGTTTAATGGGCGACGCAGTTGACGAACGGGTTATGCTGTTCTCACTGCTGTTTCTCCCGGGTTTACGTGCATGACGTGTACTTATGCATTACAGTGTGTGCTCGTTAAACAGAAGCAGCGACATTGTCAACACGACCGAACGTACTGAGTTCGCAAATAATTGTAAACGTTGCAGGCATCAGGATTTTATTATAAACTCGAGAAGTTGATCAAAGTATAATTAGTTGATTCTCGTTCAAAGTATATTTCTTACGAGAACCTTCGTTTTGTTCCGTTTCTTTTGTTTCGTTGCATATAATTATATATACTCTGTATCACGCGAATGTAATGCTTTTATCAACTTTGTTAAAATTTATTGTAGTTTAAACGAAATGTAGCAATGATATTGTTTTCTTCGAAGATAGATCTCAAAAGAGACATGTAACTTCCGTTACGTTGTATTACAATTACATATATGTATCCAATGAAGTACTTATGTATGTAAGAATAGCAGAGTGTAGGGAAGCGTGAAACCGTAAAAACAAAGTTACAAATCAATCGGAGACGGACGAAATACTAGTCTTCGTGCAATATGGAGCTTGAAGTAAGGATTTTTTGTGTAGTATCTATCCATTCGTCCTTAAGTCAACTGCTACGCTATATAAACTATTAAACTGTTTAAGAAAGCATTCATATATTTATATTATTCTACACAAATTTGAAAATATTTGTCTTAAAAAGTTACTACAATGACACGGTTTTTCGTTTTCTCTTCCTTCAATGATTTCTTGTATTTTTCATTCTTTCCATCAGTCTCGATCACATTTCGAGAAAAATAAGATTTTCATATTTGTTTCTCATATATTCAGTTTTGAAAATGTTTTCTATTACAGCCATTTTACTTAAATCTATTATGCATAGGTATGATGTGTAACGATTTGAAGCTTATTAAATTGCGTTGGATCTGTGAAAGAATTAGTTAGAGAGGAACTATATTTTGTAACGGGGTATTATACTTGTTATTTGAAGTAACAAGCACTTAGACGTAGCAATAGTCAATCAACGTTTCTATGGCAAGATGAAATGCATTATTCATCAAATTTCAACGAAGGGAAACTTCATGTATATAGCGATGGAAATTTTTAACTATTTTACTTTACTCCTTACAAAGAAATATATACAGATTTTTCCAGAATACTAGTTCATCGACGTTACTTATGATAATGATGCTCTAATGACAATGATAGTATTTGATACAAACGATTAGAATTTTCAATTTCACACGAATTCCATTTCTGTAGTGAAAAGTACATGATTTTAAGTACATTTCTGTCTCAAAAGCATCGAGTAAAACTGCCTCTGATTAGGTTTCAAATTATAGGAAATTTAAACGTCGGGAATAATCGGGATCGATCTACGATGTAGCAACAAAGTCGCGCAACAAAATCACGGGGAGCGGAATTCGCGTAGGTAGCACGTTTGCTCTGCGTGGTTGGTTGTGCGCGCAGTTTATGATAATATTTAATCCTGTTATAGCGAAGGGTGAATATAGACCGGACACTCCAGACCTCGTGGTGGTTAGTCGATGTTCTGATGCACGGTGTCGTTGGTAGCGGTAATCCAGTTATGCCCGAGCTACGGACGCCACTCGATGGTCTACTAACGTTTCCACCGAGTTCTGGACGCTGGCACTTCTGCTTTTGCAACGTTTACCTTTTCGCATATCGAGGGGTGACTTTGATCGAATGAGAAAATGGTGATTAGTCGGCATTCGGGGGATGGTGTTGACGCACGCGTAAACTTGAGGCTACCGGTTTCGACGCGCCGAGGGGGTAGCTAATTCCGTCAGCTAGAGACCGCGTAATTCGTCAGTGCTATGACCGACCACATGCTTCTGTGATCGGACTCGCTCGGTAAAATTACTGTCTGTCTGCCGTCCGTCCATCTGTCTGCCGGATATGCGAACTAGATAACTCGTCGTTAATTCGTTGCTTACACGATAGATTGGAATAGGTAGCAATGTCGGAGGTTCGAGCATCGATCGGAAACTTAACTTTGATATTTCGGTTCGGCACGGTCGCAAGTTTTGGAATAAAACACGAAACTCGTTCATATCTGAAATCTTTTGTCTTTAGTCCGCAAACTTTCGACAGCTGATTCATTGAATCTCGGGAACCAATTATTTTATTAACGAATGACCGATCTGTGCGTGACATTTTACTAAAACAAGTGTACTCGCTTTATATTGGTGCATTCGAAAGTTACATTCTGTACATTTCGTTCTATAAGAAGCACAAAAAACCGGTTGTTCAGCCGTTACAGTGAATTTTTATTGTTCGTGTTGTGGTTACCGATAATAATTAAAGTGTTAAACTTTAATGTCAAATGTTAAAAAAATCGAGAGTCAATGGAAGATTCGACGATGGTGATTTAATTTCATCGCAAGAGAAAATTTAGCGAACGAAATCGAATGTTTTACGACTGTTCTTAAATATATCCAATGATAGACATGTACGACAAGTGAGTGTATCGAAAGTATCGCGTCAACGGCAGAATTCGATGGAAGTGTTAACGATAAGATAAAACGGTAGAGGAACCGGAGAAACATCGAAACGAATCAAGACGAAGATTCATCATTAACTAACCAATGGTTCTTCGAGGGAACAGCGAACATTACACTCCAGTCATTTCACATTTCAATATCTTGTTGGTCGGTGTAGAGTTGGTGACAAGGAGCGAGGCAGGAGAAAGAAGCAGCGAAGTACATGGAAGTCATCTAAATGAGTCAGGGGAATATCCTTGTCAGGGTTTCACGGTTAAGAAGAAGCTCTTCTTTCACGATGTTCTTCTACACGGTCGACTTTTAATGAGCGATGGCACGTGACCTTGCGGTTTTACTGGTCTCGGGATAAAAAGACGCAGGCAGATAGGAATGTTGAGGAAACAAGTGATTCAGCAGTTACGGTTGTTCATTTCGGCTGAAATAACAGAATTGCAATTTCGTTAGAAAGATATCGAGGAGTACTTAGTTCCTTGTTGAAAATGGGGTTCTACGTAAACAGATGACGAGAAGAGAAAAGATGATCGGTCGTGCTGGAGAAATTTGTATGTCTGCCTTTAACCTATGATATTATTACTATTCTAATATAGATGATGAATATTAAAAATATAAATATACATATATACATGTATATGTATATATTAAAAGATGAAAGAGTTTAGAAAAACAATTAAAATTATTGCTTGTTGTCTATAAGAGGTTATTGTTACGTTGCGCGGCAACCAATTTTAAGAGATTCTAATTGAGAAGAATCCGCTGTGTACATTTTATGTTTACGATACAGCGTACTTGCGGTTGTTCGAAAGTAACCTTATCCGCATAAGAAGAATCGGTATCACGATTAATTCTCGATGTTTGTCGAGAGTGTCTCCCTTAGTTTGGCAATACGGTTACACGTTGAATATTTTCGAGCGTTTAATAGCTTGAATCTGATTGCCTTCGAAATCTTTGAAGTCGTTGCAAAACAATTTCATATAAGCCCAGAAATACATCCAAGAGTTATAAACATTCGGGAACGAAGCGTACGTTGCAGCAAGGTGAAGCAAAAAGCAAGAAGCTTTCCCTTGTCGAGAGAAATTATGTCACCAAAGCATCAGCGTGCACGAGTGTTATGATTATCGAGTGTGCAGAACCAAAGAAAACTTGCGAAGAAACAATGTACATTTAATTTTCAAACATTTTGCCGTGTTCTCAGAGGAATGTCTAATTCGCTGAAACGGACCACGAGAGTTATTCGAATTCTTGACGTAAAGCGATAATACCATTTAAAACGGGGAACAAGTCTGTTAACTGCTTATTCTTGTATAGGAGAAATAGAACGAAAATTAGTGCAACATAAACAAAATTGGGAGCTGCGAAAGGACAAAAAATTATGGAACGGACTGAGAGTATCCGTGGGAGGTAGAAATAAATATAGTGCGGACGGGGGAAGAAGAGAGACTGATTAGAGTCGAAAGCTAGACGTGGTGCAAAAAGCAGAGATAACTTAACGAACGTAATTTCTGATATCTCTGGCTCTTCTTTTATCCCTTTTCGAGAGATTTTCATCGCGGTAGTTCGACTGCGTGATGATCTTTAAGAAGGCTTAAGATTACCACGAAGAAACGAGAATGTGCCCCGGCAGGAGCATCGGGAGAATCGGACCCTTTATCGGGAACACAAAGAAATGAAGTTATCAGTGTCGGCTTATAGAGCTCAGGCCACTGCTCACAAAAAGATCCTTTCCAACTATCAGCATCAATTGAGCTACGGGGCCACTAACCAGGCGTCCTCGGCCAGGATCCCCCCTGATCCCGTGTCGTTCCTTACTGGCTTCAAGGTGAGTATTTCATACATTAATTATAAATTCTATATTTTTCCTGTTCAAAATATTATTTAAATCTTAATCTTTCATCCCAAAGTGTACTCGAATGTTTAACTATTAGGTGCCATCATACTGTAAACGAGTTAAGAGTTGTTTTTACAGTAGCCGCAAGTATATGTGTAATAGGGTAGTACGTATATAGTATACGTAGATTGTAATCGCGAAACCACTCGGAATAATATGATTCAGCAACCTCTGCTGGGATTATTATTAAGAAGAATAGTTTTAAGCTTGTTTTATAATCTGTTAATACATTTATGGTAGGTATGGCTTTGGTATTGTTATACAGACAGTGTGATAAGAACGAAATTATTTTCAATGTGAAAAACATTAGTGTAAGGCTGCCCTTTAAAATAAATCTGGAGGATTTGTTAATTTATGTGCTTGTAAATGTTCCAGCGATAATAAAGTCTCTTCTGAATTTGTTCTTTGATTCTGACTAACATGCGCGATATTCTTTATAAGCATTTATCCCTATAGCATTTGAAACGCCAAAGAAATTATCGTGATAACATTTTTATTTTTTGCAATAAACTATGTGACATTCTCTTTCATAGATATTAATCAACACTTCTACCTTTCCATATTGTTATAAACAAGCATGTAAATAATTCACAGAATTATTTTACTTACTACTTTGACTTATACTTAAAATACGCTTTAAAAAGTCTTTATTACATTTCTTAATTGCATCTTACGCGCCTTCGGTTTTACTTTATGCTTAATGTACATATTGAATTGTATTCTGTATACAATTTTTTACAAAAAGGATGAAAGAAAAAATAAACATCGTTTATGCAACTATGTAACATTATTTATAAACATATACATTAAGAAGAACTGATAGTTTCTTAATATTATTTTCATTACAAGAATTGTTCCAGTTTATCGAAGGTACTTTACCTTTTTTGATTTTTGCGAAGCAGTTTATAAAAAAGATTATTTGTATAAAAATAAAAAATCTATTTACTATAGAGTCGTAGGTGACTTACTCAGAGGAGTATTCTTGTAGTTAAGACTTGTAGCTAATTTAGACCTTCAAGATCATTCAGAGTCATTTATATTTCTTAAGGTTCTTCCTCGATGTATGTCCAAAACATGTTTCTCATCCTCCACATTTGAAAGGGCAAATCCTTAGGCATCGGAACAAGGATTTGTTTTGCTTCTGAGTGATTGTTTCACCCTCTTGAAATTTGTTGTGCTAATTTGTAGTCGGGCATCCCTTTTTCCGAGCGAATTACATCTCTGGGGAAAGTTTTGTGGGTGTTCATTAAAGGAATATTTTGAAATTGTCGTTAATAGCCTTAAGTGACCTTAAGAAATTAAGAAATATAAGTTACTGAACTTCTTTTGAACTAGGATACACGTTGAATTAAAAGAAGAGAATGAATGTTATATTGAGTTGACAAACTTTATTGTATGTTATGTTTCATAAATTATTAAGATTTCCTGTTATGTTGCTTTGTTGTTACGAGTAGATGTAATTTTTTGATTAGTAGTTTTATTAATTTAACGTAAATGCATTAAAATTTCTTTTGTTAATCTGTAATATTAACTTACAAATATTTCCTTGAAAACTTTTGTTAGTGTATAATTCAAAATGTCATCGTAACGCTAATATTGCATTACTATTACGTCCGTAAAGAAGATCGATAGTTCGTCGTAGGCCAAAAATTAAATCAAAATATTAATTTTTGTTTAAAAAATCAATATACACATGTACATATGTATGTGTACACGTGTATATATATATATGTATATTGTATATGTCTACAATGTACACCATTGATGATTACACGACAACAATCGTTCGATTCGAACTTGTTTCCAATGGAAATCATAAAATAAATATCTTGTTTCAAGCACACACTGTATATAAAAATTGTTGAGCTTTTATTGTTTATATAGGTTTATTAAAGTGTAATAAGCGTAGATAGTGGATAACAAGAACAGATAATAAATTAAATGAAAAGAATTAAATAAAGCTTTCATCTCTTTTATATATTAATGAACTCATTCATGATCTATTCGCATATCTTTAACTTCGCAACACTTAGTTAACTGTTCATTCTCGAAGATTCTCTTTCTCTTATATACCAATTTCTTAACATTAAATTCTCCAGAATTATACTTCCATCAAAACTAAATAGGACCTTGTTATTTTTTTTAAACAATGTCTATCAGTCGCGTATTGTATTCGTTACGGTTAATGTTAACGAGGAAAAGAAAACATTTTATAATGCAGGTTCTCAAACATAATATCCGATGCATACAGATACAAATCATTGTTTCTCTAGAATATTTGGCAATTATACAGAAAAGGGTACACATCACTGATTTTTATAAAACGTTGTATGTGTAGAGTTTATAATTCTATGTAAATTATTTTTATATATTTCACCGCCACTCGGCTTTTGTTTTCGAGATATTTAGAAAAATAGATTGTATACTCTGTCATTTCATTTAAGATAGCTCTGCTAGGTTTGGGTTTACTTTCGTCGCTTCATTGTACGTTGCCTTTAGATGTTTCACGTTTAATTTGTAAATACGGCGAGCAAAGAAAAAATACAACTTACAATTGCCTTAGTTTAGCAAGGTGAGTGTATATTATATAATGAAATCATACGAATTTTTTAATATATGCCATATTTATAACGTATTAACCAATTTTTCAGTTGACTGAAAAGTGATTCATAGCAAAATGAATTGTATTATGTGTGTAAGTGCCTAGAGTATGTTTACAAATACCTCGAGAAATATACCATCATATATACACACATCCACGTGAAATGTGGAATATTGTAAATATACTGAACCGCACCGTACTAACCCTTACCAACTCGAACTATACCTTGTCCTTGAGACCCTGCATATGCTTCTGCACATTCGTTATTTACAAAGCAAGTTCGGTGTATTCGTTGATTATACTTTTTAATGCACGGAAGTATAAGCGAAATTCATTATACTGGCAGCAACAACTTTCTGAGAATATCTTGGAAACTCAAGTCGAGCGATGGTAATACGTATTGGGAAAAGATGTTTAGTATGATAATTTCGATAATATCTTCTGTATAATTACCGAATTTTTCATGATACAAATATACAGGATGCCAAAAAATTATGCATTAGACTCAAAAAGTATTTCAACACTCATTTCTAATTGTTAATAACAATGAACTTAAATTCACTTTAAAGCCTGAATCTCTTTAAACTTCTACTTTCACAATCTATTGTTTATTTTTATCTAAAATACCTTGTATAGAATACTAAAAGCACATGTTGTTTCGAAAATGTTATATTTTGATACATCTGTAAAAGCAATGGAAAATTTTTCTCTGAGTTTAGTCTATTATAAATTTCAAGATTGAGACTTCTTCTTTACCATAATCTCCTAAAATTCGATGTACTATATTTTTGATCGAGTTATCCAACTTTGAATGGAAGTTGTACTACTAACTTTATAATAATTTACAAAACACCGTGAAAATGTTACACGATCAAACTTATTCCCCCGTATTATTCGATAAAATAGCTAAAGAAATCATATAGAACGTTTTATATTTTAGGAGATCGTTGCAAAGAGTAAAGTGCGATTTAAAAATCTGTGGTAAATTCATTTACGAAACAAATTTTTTCATGTTTTTACAAATACTTCAATTTGGATCATTTTCGAGAAAAAATGTGTCTTCAGTGTTTCACCTGTTATATTATGTAAAAACACGAATTGTGAGGCTTGAAGCTTTAAACTATTATTTCAGTCGGGTGTATGATAGTACTATTTTTTTTTGTAATACAATCACTGTTAAAATATCGACAATTAAAAAAAAATAGAAATTTAGTATTTCGGTCCTTTATGGATCTATTGTATCTCACGATCACGAAAGAGTGATTTCAAGATGAGAGGTGATCTGACCTCAAAAAATAAATTGCCGTAAAATCATCGGTGATCTTGAAATTTAAGTCTTCTTGCCTAGCATTTAACGCATGGTTCAATTTTGTTAAAGGAATCATGGCATAGTCGAAACTCATCCGTTGTTTCGAAATATGATGTTAAAGTTTTAATAACTGTTAAACTACTTTTAGGAAACAAAGAGTTCCATTCGGATTTGCAATTACCTTTTTTTATCTTTTTCCCAATTAATACATATCACAGTATCGATTCTTAAATTTTTACTGAGGAAAAAAACAATTAATAACAAAATTACTAGAATAATGTTACAATATTCATTACTTTATCAGTTGTAAAGTCGACTGTAATGTACGCACATTGTAAATGAAATCAGAGTAAGAATGATTAGAACTTTGGTATTATTAAAAAAACAATCCAGTTTCGAACTGTGATTAATGTGACAAGTTGATTTTCGTATTGAGTAAAACACGAAGAGGTAAACAATTTTGACTTCTTACCAGTAAATTTCAAAGTAAAACGGTAACCTTTTTTGGTAGATCTCTAGCAATATAATCGAAATTTTAGAATCACGATACGGTGGTCGTGACACACTGTTTTTTCGAATCCTGTGAGAACAATATTAATTTAATGCTTTCAATTTGTTTTCGTTTTATGGCTCTAACAGTATTATTTTCTTTCTAACCAAACGCAATATTTCATTTTATTTTGAGTCTTTACAATGAATTTATTATAAGAAATATATTTATACTTATAATAAATACCAAGTATTTACAATGAATGAAAAAAATATATGTAAATAATATATATTATCATTTGTAAAAGTATTAGAAGAATTTTATAATATTATTCTCAATTTATTAGAATTATTTTCACAGGAAATTCGTATCTTGCGTAAAGATCTTTAATATATTTATCACATACTAATGATGCTCCATTGAGGTAAAGTCTAAAGAAAATGAGGATGGATTACCCTTTATTATTGAATTTCTAATATTTTTTGTAACATTTGATTGCTTCCGTGTTGGACGTTCTCTTATTAAAAAAAAAGAATACATTCTATGTTCGACAACTATGAATCTTCTTTTCGCAATTCATTCTTTCTGAAAAAGCGATATGTACTTGGGTAAAGTACTTGAATAGACCGAAGTAAGTTTTACAAACAGTACTTAGATAAGATAGAATTTCTCTACACTAAGAAACTTTTTAAATATCGGCGTACTCGACTATCGCTGATTGCACTTTTCGTTGCTCCAAGATACCTATCAATTTTATACATGTGTAGTTCCAAGTACATTTACATAGTTTACGTGCAACTGCAAATAAGTAACTTGCACGTAAGAAAAAGACTATTATAACTGCTGCTCGTCGGTTGAATATTTCTTAATTAACAAATATATAAACTTAGAACTTAGGTTATAACCTTTTTAGGCCGCGAATGGTGAGACTAGAGAAACGTTAACGATAGGAATCCGGGTAGCGAGATATAATGCGACGGGAAGTAACGGGACTGGTCCTCTGTCCAATTGATTCGCGCGGGACCGCTTTGAAGCAGTTTTTTCGTCAAGTTATCGCCCGGTTAGCTGTCCTCGCAAGGGTGAAAGCCAGTTTAGAGCCAAAACTCAGGAAAACTTAGTGTTAACTTTACGGGCCAGTGCTTTTCTATCCTACGTTGGGGGCGACCGCCAGGGGTAGAGGTAGGTCCCGATAAGTCGAAGGTAGTGAGGGTGGACGCATGGGGCAGTGTAAGGGTCGCATACTACAGGGTGTCCCAAAAGTATCGTGACAGCGAGAAATGAGGGGTTTCGCAGGTCATTTGAAGTAACTTTTTCCTTTGCGAAAATTCAAATCTGCGGTTTTGTTAACGAGTTATGGTCGAAAAATGATTGTCCAATAAGAGAGAAGCTCGCGAACTAGCACGTGTTCGGTCTAGCGGGTTCGACTGTCCGCCGGCCAGGCGCGCGAGCAGAAATCAGAGAGCGCAAATTTGCCGAATTTTTTTTACTACACGACTATGATTTAAAAAAAAAACGCTGTTAATTCTTATTTCAGAATGTCTAAAGAATAATTACTAATTTTTCAGATCCGAAATAATAAAGAATTTAGCTGTGTCAGCCGTTTTAATTTTCTGCTATGCATGACATCTCACGCGTACCAGATGAAATTTTTATACGATACCTACTGTCAAGATAAACAATAAGTAACCCGGTCGAAATACGTAAACGATATTTTAATTTAAATAATTCTGTGTCCGAACAGAATTTTACGAACGATTTGCAAAACTAATTTAATAATAGATAATCGCGTTAAAGAAGAGTGTCATTAACAGTAAACTCACCTATTCAGTTGTAAATCTATTGCATGGTTAGAAATGTGGACAGCAGGACAGTGCGTCGACCCTTTACGGTGTATGGTGAACTGATCAGCTGATTCCTATTCCGTGGCGGCGAACGCAGGTAGCGGACGAAGGCAGGCTATCCCAATGTTCACTTTCATTGCACTATCACTAAACACTGATACCATAACTTATTTAATAATAGTTGAAACGATGTTTCCTTCGTTTAAATTTATGGCTCTGAAAAGAGCCGATTTTAAAAAGATATACCTAACACAATGCCTAAAACACACGTTTCACACATTTTCTCCAATCCGTTTTTCACACCACACAAGAACATTTAAAAAGATATTATAATGCAATAAGGCGCTCGCGACGTCCTTTCCATCGGAAGAAACTGTGGAAGACTGGAGCGATGGTTGTGTTTTCCTGCAAGCGATCTTGTAATACGAACTGAAACTGACAGAGAAATTTATTGTCCTAAGAAACAGAAAAGGAAAATACATACCTCTCAATGGAACCGTTTTCGGCGAAAGTCGTCGCCTGTGAGGGCTTTCAAACGACCGGGCCCCAAAATCTAGACTTTGTTATATTTATGACCCATCCTTGAGACCCGGTCGCATGTGGCACGCACTCGAAACGAAGCGTATTCGACAAATAATGTATAGCGTTTTATGCAGGAAAACACAAACATCGCTTCAGTTTTCCACAGTTTCTTCACACAGTCCACACTTTTGGGTCTGTATACTACAGGGTGAGACAGTAACTATTGCCACCTACAATAACTCCGAAAGTATGATAGTAGCAAAAAAGTTTTAGAAACAAAAGATGCATGGGACAAGGGAGGCTATAATATGGATTTTACCTTTTTGTCTTAGGTGGAATCCCTATGGAGATGTGTTGGTCACTTTTGTTTTTTTTAAATAGAATGCTTTATTTTAGTACCTGTTTTCTAATAGCGGTTATTGAGACGAATCCAACGAGGTGCAACATTAAGATATTTGAAGGTCACAAAAGAATATTATAACAAAAAAAGCGGAAGGTTTTTTCTTATAGGTCAAGGATTCAGTTGTTCTCAATTTATCATAAAATTATTGAAATGTACAGTGTGTAGGGTGAGAACGTTCAGTATATCTTTCAGCGTATAAATCTCTAGCTCTCACTGAATTTTACTGGCATTCTCTGTAAATGAGAAACATATCGGTTTGTTCTTCGAAAGAATACATTATTTACAATCGCTTGATTTAACGATACTAGTCTTACCATTCTTATTGATGTGCGGCAGTATCGTCCAGAAGTGTTTATTTGTTATTGCGAGTATTAGTAAATACGCTGAAAGATGCCTTCAACGTATCGTGGTCGGCTCGTTCGTCAGACTTTTGACGCCTTTGGATTTTGGTTAGTGGGGATTCTTGAAAAATATTGTTTATAAAGACATCCCAGCTACGCCTGAAGATATGCAAGAGAGAATTGTTACAGCATGTGATCCGATAAGTGCCGAAGTGAAAAGAAATACTACTCAATCCATGATAACAATACTTTCGGAGTTATTGTAGGTGGCAGTAATTACTGCATCACATTGTATAATTTTCGTTATTTAATGAATAATACATTCGCGAAATATGTTCCAAATATATAAAAGTATTATGTATTGTTAAAGGAGATGGTCAATTTCCGTAAAGAATTAGAACTTTATTAAACAAAACATTCATTAAACTATGCCAGGTATGTCCTGCCTATACCGACCCTTGTGTCGAACTAAAAACGTTTAGCGTCTGCATCGACGCCTCGGCTACAGATCGTCATCTCGCGGTGACGCATACCGCCACACAACATACATTGTAACAGCGTTCTCTCTGAATTCATACATTGTAAAAGTATTGAGCTTTATCTCAACACTCTCCCTAAAGCTCAACATCCAAAAAGATTCACAGTATTAGTTTCCAATATCTTCCCTACTTACAATTCCTAATCTCTTTACCAAATACATATACAAAACGCGGTTTACATAGTGTTTTCGTAAAAATATCAGCTAACTGCTCATCTCCAGCATAATCTGCGTCACTATATACCTTAAAATCACCGCCTTTAGTATAAAATAATCCTAATTCTACAGTACCTCTGAGGTATCTTAGTATTTGCTTAACGACTAGCCAGTGTCCTTCGCTTGGTTTTTCTAATGCTCTCGAAGCAATATTTACGGCATAGCTTATATCGGGCCGGCTAAATACCTGAAGATACATAAGGCTACCTACGGCCTTCCTATAGGGCGCTTTAAAATTGTTCCCTTCTAAATTACCCGCATCCCAATTTGCCTCTATTGGAGTACAGACACTATTTGCATCCCATAAATTAAATTTTCGTAAAACATTTTCAATATACTTTGCCTGGTGCATAAAAATAGAACCATCCTTTAATCTAACAATTTCTCCACCTAAAAAATTCGTTACTTCCTTCGTACTGATTATCTTAAATACTTTAGCTAATTCAGTAAAGAATTGATCTATTAAGCAATCCTGCGAAGTTGCTAAAAGCCCATCATCTACATAAATAACCAAATACATTTTCCGATCACCTTCTTTGTAAATATAAAAACAAGGATCAGCTGAGCTTTGATAGAACCCGAACTTTTTGAGAAAACTTGAGAAGTGTTCAGCCCAACACCTTGGAGCTTGTTTTAACCCGTAAAGACTCTTTAATAGTTTACAAACCCGCACTGTCCCATCGTTAAACCCTTCCGGTTGCATCATATAGATATTTTCTTTTAACTCTCCATATAAAAATGCCGTTTTTATATCAAACTGTCCGAGATACTATCTATCATGAGCTGCAATGCTTAGCAAAAATCTAACCGTATCAAAACGAGCAACAGGGCTAAATGTCTCTTTATAATCGATCCCTTCCTTTTGTGAATAACCTTTAATAACTAATCGCGCTTTGAAATGTATTATACCATCTCCATTCAATTTCTTTACGTAAACCCACCTACTACTAATAACCTTTTGCATCTCCGGTTTTTCTACGAGTATCCACGTTTTATTTTCATACAAAGAGTTCATTTCATCCTGCATAGCTTTTATCCATTTATCTTTTTCATTAGAGTTAATTTCATCATTATAATTTTCAGGTAACACTTCTGCCATAAATGTAATTGGGCACCCATAAAAGTCAGTACGTTTAATACGTCGTCTATCACGTATTTCTCTTACGTTTTCTTGCTCAGTACTACTATTTACTATTTCATGATCATCCTCAACTGAATTACTAGCTTCATTATTTTCTTTTGAATTAGTGACTATCACTTCATTTGAGCACACATTTTCTAATTTAAATATAATATCTCGACTTAGAATTACTTTTCTCAAACCCGGAACAGAAATACGATAACCTTTGCAGTTCTCAATGTATCCAACAAGAAACCCTTTTAACGCCTTCTTATCCAACTTTCTCCTTTTCTCCATAGGTACGTGAACATAGCACTCAGTCCCAAAAACTTTTAAATTATTAATGTTCACGACTTTCCCATATCATAACTCGTAAGGAGTTTTATTCGCTTCTTTAGTCGGACCTGTTCTATTAATTACGAACACGGCGGTGTTCATTGCTTCCGCCCACAAAGACAAAGAAATTCCCGATTTAGAGTAAATCATTGATCTCGCTGCTTCTACTATAATACGATTTTCGCGTTCTGCGATACCATTCTGCTCAGGTGTATATGGAACATTTGTCGTATATTTTATCCTTTTACTGTCCAAAAAATCTTTAACCTCTTTATTCTTAAATTCTCTTCCACCGTCTGTGTGAAACACTTTTATATTCTCGTTCAATTTATTTTCAATCCGGTTACAATATATTTTTAATTTATCAATTACTTCCGATTTATGTCGAATAAAGTAGATTGTTCTAAACCTCGAAAAATCGTCCTTGAAAATTACAAAATATAATTTTCTACCCATCGACTCTTGTTCCATGGGCCCACACACATCGGCATGTACAATTTCGCGAGGGTCTCTAGCGCGTTCAAAATTCTCATGAAAACTTAGTCTATGTTGCTTCCCGTAAGTACAGCCTTCACACACATCATCCTCATTCGAAACATTTACATTTATACCCACGTTTTGCAGAAAACTTTTCACGTGTCTTTTACTTTGATGACATAAACGCTCATGCCATAATTGCAATGAACCCGACTTATCCAAATTTAAATTTTTGTCGACCTTTTCAAAGAAATTACATTTTTTCGGCAATATGACTCGCAAGTTAAGTTTATATAAATTACCACTGTGGCGGCTCTACCTCCTACTCTCGCCGGTAGAGGGACAGTAGGACGAGACTTTCCCGCTAGTTCCTGATCTACCTCCAGTTCATATATATACCGTCCTTAACCGCCTTCCAGTACCCAGCGTCTAAGGCAGGGTCTGCTAGTCAGCCTTACTGACGAGTCCTCTAGCGGACCTAGGACGAAACGCCGCTCCCCCTTCCTTCTTTCCTTTTCTTTCTCTCCACCACACTTTCCAACAGCCGCCAACAACCACTATCACAATGCCTGTCGCTATGACTATTCCATCACGCTTAAACAAACAGTTCTTTCCGCAATTAGTAATAGAGAAATTAACGCCCTTTTTCGCAACAGCTTTAACAGAAAATAAATTCTGCTTTAATTCCGGCATAAACAATACCTCATGCATTACATCTTCGATTCATTCACCATTCACGTACGTTTCAATCTCTATTTTACCTTTACCAAGCGCAAAAATATTTTCGCCATTGCCAATTCTTACATTTAACAGTACCACCTCGAATTCCTCGAATTTACAAAACAATCCTCGTTGATACGTCATATGATCCGTTGCTCCTGAGTCGATCAGCCAAAGATCATTGTCCGTCTCCATGTTGCAGCTCCCCAAAAACGCCTGTTTTTCTGTTGAATTGGCCTCTCTCTGAAGTTATCTTCTTTTAAAGCAATTTCTGCTTAGATGATTTCTTGAACCGCACGTAAAACAGCCAACACAATCTTGCTTCTTGTGTCCTTTCCTTCCACAACCATAGCAAATAATATCTGCATATTTGTTCGTATGATTATTTTCACTCGGTTTAAACGGCTTCTTTTCGAATCTTGATTTTGTCACTACCGCTACGGTTTCTTTTTCAGCAGATTGTTCTGCTATCCTCATCTCTTCAGACATCAATCTCGCTGTTAGATTTTCAAGATTTTTCTTTGCTTCCTCAACAGAATCCTACGTACTATGAAAATGATTAAATTTTTTCGGTAATGTACATAAAATGCGTGTCACGAGCATTGAATCTGGCACTTGACTACCCAAACTCTTCATCTTTGATGCCAACTGCTCGACTTTTAACAAGTTGTACACAGCGTTCAGTTTCTTCCACATTTCCCTGGCAGTTGTACAGCTTAACACCAAATCCAATGGTTTCTTCTCAACTGTTGTGACAATTAATTTTCTTGCAGCCTTGTCTGACTTCAAAAAACGCTTCAGTTTTGCTTCATAATTTGAAGTATTTATCTCCGGACGAACTACCCTGTCTTCGGATACGTCAAGCATGTTATCATCCTCCTCCAACAATGTACGTATGATAAAACGCCATTGCTGCTCATTGTCCTTGTCCCTCAGTTTCTCAATTTTCAGATGTGTAGCTTCCATTTTTTTCCCCACACACTCTGCACTATAACAATTATATCACTTCTTTTTGACACCCCTTTATTTTGTTAGACTACATTGGGCCCATAACCTGTTAAAGGAGATGGTCAATTTCCGTAAAGAATTGGAACTTTATTAAACAAAACAAGATTCATTAAACTGTGCCAGGTATGTCCTGCCTATACCGACCATTGTGTCGAACTAAACACGTTTAGCGTCTGCATCGACGCCTCGGCTACAGATCGTCAACTCGCGGTGACGCATACCGCCACATAACATACATTGTAACAGCGTTCTCTCTGAATTCATACTATTAAATTCATATTATTAAAGTATCAAAATATGATAATATTAAGGTATATCGTAAAAAATGATATTTACCTGTGGCGGCTGCTGAAAGTGTGGTGGAGAGAGAAAGAAAAGAAAAGAAGGAAGGGGGAGCGTTTCGTCCTAGGTCTGCTAGAGGACTCGTCAGTAAGGCTGACTAGCGGACCCTGCCTTAGACGCTGGGTAGTGGAAGGTGGTTAAGGACGGTATATACAGTGAGTAACGAAAGTATTCGAACGGAAAGGATTCGGACGGATGAAAAGTTTGACGTTGAAAAAACAAGTCATATTACGAATTACAAAATACTTTTATTTCTGTAATAACACATAAGTATCATGATTATACATGTTAAATTTGAAGTGTCTCTGATAACGTAAACAATACTTATAAAATGTTTCTTGGTAACTGCACCTAAATGAACGCCACAAAAGTATTCGAACGACTAAATTAATAGTACATATTTTAAACAACTATAGTGTTTTAATATTTTGTCGGACCACCGTGAGCACTTATTATGGCTTGCAACCTTCGTTGCATGCTATTAACCAAATTTTCAGTAATATCTTTTTTTATATTGTTCCAGACGTCCAAAATTCTGGTCTTTAATGCTTCGTTGGAATTAATACTATATTTACTAAGTTGTTTGCCAATTTCTGCCCATAAGTGTTCTATGGGGTTAATGTCTGGACTTTGTGGGGGTGTTTCTAAAACGTGGGGTACGTTGTATATGATCCATTCTTTAACAATACGTGCGGTATGTTTTGGATCATTGTCCTGCTGAAAATGAAAATTGTCTACTACCCCTAATTTTTCCGCATTTTGCTTCAAATTGTCTTTCAATATTTGCATATATTTATATTTATCTAATATTCCGTCGATAATGACGAGGTTTCCAACACCACTGGCCCCCATACATCCCCATACCATTATCGACCCACTCCCATGTTTCACGGTTGGTCGTAGATTTTTAAGATCCATCTCTCTATTTGCTTTTCTCCAAATTTTATGACATCCATCCGAGCCAAACATGTTAAATTTGCTCTCGTCCAAAAAAATTACGTGTTTCCAAAAGTCCTTATCCTTGTTGACATAATTTTTAGCGAAACTTAATCTCTTCTGTTCATTGACTTTGCTAATAAATGGTTTCTTTCGAGGAATACGTCCATGAAAATCATTTTTACGGAGAATTCTTCGACAAAGTTCAGGATGAACTTGTTTTCTGGAGCTATCAGCAACTTGTATAGCAAGTTTTGGTGCAGAAATTGTTGGGTCCTTTTTTATTTCACGCACAATTATATTCTCTTCCCTCTTCGTTAATTTCCTAGGCCGGCCAGAACGGACTTCATCCTGAAGGATTCCAGTGGTTCTTAACTTTTTTACTATGTAATAAATGGTACATTTACTTTTCCCTAACAATTGTGCTATTTCACCATAGCTCTTGCCTTCATTATGCCACTTAATTATCAATTTTCTATCAGTGATGCTTGTCTCCGATTTTTTTCGGTACATTATTAATATGAATTTTACAATCTTATTAACACTTGCAGCACTGAACAAGGGAAGTGTGTAACACCAATTGAGAAAGCCAATCTTTACTGTTTGTCAAATTCAAGGATTGTTTTGTACTACAAGTTTCGTCGTTCGAATACTTTCGTGACATCTGTTTACTCGACGTTACCAACAAATCTTTCATAAGTAATGTTTACGTTGTCGGACACACTTCAAATTTAACATGTATAGTTATGACACTTATATATTACTATAGGAACAAGAGTATTTTGTAATTCGCAATATCACTTACATTTTTTAAACGTCAAACTTTTCATTTCAGAGCGTTCGAATACTTTCGTGATTCACTGTATATATGAAGTGGAGGTGGATCAGGAACTAGCGGGAAAGTCTCGTCCTACTGTCCCTCTACCGGCGAAAGTAGGAGGTAGAGCCGCCACATTACCATATATAGAAAAATGACACCACTGGAGTCAAACTCAGGCTGCCCTGACGGTATTACGATGCCATAACACTGACCTTTATGTCAATGGTTATAATCGATTCTTCAAATTAGGTACACGTAATTTTGTCTTGTTGATAATTACTCACTAAAGATCGAATATTGGTCCATGTATAGAAAATGATATTATATCGAACATCTGGAACTACAACGTCTAATAGAGGTGAATGAAATCGGTGGGTATCTCGTAGCAACGTCTTGTAAATAGAATAGAAATATTTCACACACTATGTGTTTTTCCTATAATTTTTAAAAATAATATAACATTTTCAATGTACTCATTAATAGATTCCGCTATGAAATGATAAAACATTATTCATAGTAACTATTTTCTTTTCAATTTCTAAAGAGTTATTGGTTGAAGTCTAACTTAAACGGAACAGTTATGAATTATGCGACAGTCGTTATCGTGTGGTTGCACTGTTACTGGAATATGTCATATACGTATAACATCATGTATAATACTATAAATAATATTTATAGTACAACAACAACAACTACGACCAATCAAAAGTAGATACACTATGCAAAAATGCGTTGATAAGAAACTGTAACATTCTTCTTTATTTAAGGTTGTGTTTACAAGAAAGTTTATAACAATAGTACGAGGTAAAGCATGGTGTTTATTTGCACAGGGTGTCCCATTTGAAACGAGCACCAAGAACTCTCTAAAATTATTAATGTTATCGAAAAATGTTTCAGACACAAAAGTTACAAGGTTTGAGGGGGACAAGAATCTGTGTCAACGGTTATTTTGGTGTACCGTGTTAATGGTCTCAATTTTTTTCTTCGAACCATATATTTTTCGGTACACCAATCAATGAAGTTCCTTTTTCGATATCAAAAGTGTTTAATCTTCTTATATCCAAAACCATTAGTGTAAGAGACATTTCAATTTTATTATGAAATAGTACTAGTGGTACAATATTTCTATCATTGCAATCGATGTTTATAATATCGTCTTTTAATTTTATTACAGAGGTTTACTCGATCTCTGAATGACCTGTCGATCTTACACGTTCTTGTTCAAGTACTTGGTTCGTGTTGGTAAACATTGTCCTTCAAATCTCAATTTTAGAATGACATCGTATCTGCGATTTCACATGGACTGTAACATGCCATTTCATTAATTCGATCACCGAATTTTAAAACAACTACGTGCGTGACATGTTGCTAAAATGCTATCGAAGCCGAGACAGACAAGTGATCATCGAATCACCTAACGGAATAATATTTTGTTTACGCATAAACCATTCAAGGGTTCTGCCAGTGTTTCACTTCATGGATACAAGTCACGTTAGTAGGGAGTACCATCTCGTAATATTAGAATTGACGTATATAAACTGACAAATCACTTTTTATGGAAAATAACAACAACAACGATTCGTATAACAAAAGTAAATGGTTCCGTTAAAAAGAACTAAAGTAACCTTCATGCGCCCATTACTCTTACACCTACAAAAAACTACTTAACATTAAAATGGATTGCTTCAAATGGTACTCTCTATATGCGACAAATTTTTCTTACGGTTTAAGTATCCACGCTTCATGAAAAAGAAACTCGCTGTCTCACGTCCCGATCGAGACTAGATAATTAAAAAAAATTCCATTGTATTTTTACTCCAGTTGTAAGTTATATATTAAGACGCGTATAGCGTTTTAAATTTTTTTTTAAATGAATAGGAAGGATTGCGATACGGATGTCCGAGTTTCGCTATTTTCGAGGAAGGGTACAGCTGAAATGCCACATGTTTTAATTAGTATTTTAGTCAGGCCTCGGGGTGTATTTTACTAAGGGTTGCCTTTTATAGGCACGTGTTTCTCTAAGGTTCTGACTGTTGCTCAATAGCAATTGACGTATAGTAAATCACCAAATGTGAACCGCCAGACATTGCCGAGTGCACGACCACGTTTGTTTTATTTATATATTTGAAAGTTGTCAAGGAGGTATTAAATTACTTGTTATCGATTCATCCGATTACCTGTATTTATGTTTCCTCGAACAATTCTTGCAAGTACGTACGAGACATGTGATCGGACAGTGGCTTGTTAATACTATCGAGCTTCGTCAAGCACATAACATTGTAAGTATCTTGATTATACAATCATCATATCTATCTTGATAATATACATATCTTGATTATCTTGGAAACATGGACGATAAGAAAGCCAGAAAAGTGTTCAGACGACGTATTTTTTGACGTATGTTTGTATTAATAATACAAAAAAACAAAAATGGAAATGAATGTCACTAATAGAAAATAACTAGTTTAATGGCACAATGAAGGAAAGTCATATAAATAAAATTATTGGATAACAGTAAATCTACTATCTGTAAAATCGTAAAAAAGTGACAAACCACCGGATTACTTTGCAACGAGATTTGTTCCGGGCGGCCTAAGAAACTGACGAGGCGAAAAAAGAATACAATTTTCCGGGAAATAAATAAACAATTCAATTATTTCTGCGTTAAAATTGGCTAACATGATCTCCGATATGCTTGGAAAGAACGTTCATCCTGAACTTTGTCGAAAAATTCTCAATAAATGTAATGGTCGTGTACGCCGCAAGAAGTTGTTTATAAACATAAACATTTATACATATTAAAAGAAAATTTGAAACAAAGCCATGTCCCAAAACTTACCGTTTGTATTGAAACACCGCTCTAAAGTGCAAACCTCAATTCTATTGAGTATTTGTAAATAAAAATTAGAAAACGATTATTAAAATATTTTTATTTTAAAAAGATTGTTGAAAAACTAAATCATTGATAATTTGGTGAATAGTATACAATGGCATATGTAAGATGTAATAAGTACACATGGTGTATACAGGGTCAATGCGGTATTAAAATTTTGTGTTTGTATGAGAAATGAACAGTCGTTCGAATACTTTTGACACTTTCATATTGTCGATGTTTTTTAAAAATATTTTATAACTATTGGTAATATTAATGTATTGTCTACAAATTTTATATGTATAATTAGGAAACTTACAACTTATTACTGGAATAAAATTATTATGAAATTCGTAATGTAAGTCTATTTTTTAAAGTCCCAAACACTTAATTTGAAACCGTTCGAATACTTTCGTGATAGGCTCCAGCTGTGAGCGTGTGGTCCGATTTTATTTCCTACGAAGTGCCCGGCGGTAACCGGTTATTATACTTAACGAATCTTTGATATTAAGTTCTTTGAAAACGAAGTCACAAAACAAAATGTGTTACTTTCATTTTTATTCGTGCACTTTTGCTCTTGGTATCCACTATCTGGTCGGTCGTGTTACGATTTCGAACGTATATTTCAGATGCAAGGATCGAACAAGTTATGGCACTTTTTAATAGACTTCATTTAAAACATGAACTATGGATCTTTTTAAAAAAAATCTCTCTACATTATCTCTTCCGATGGTAACAGATAAAGAAAAGTTCTTATAAATAAAGTTTTAGATTAAATAAAGGTTATAGAATAAAAAAATAAAAATTTCTCTTGAACAGGCACAAATAGTTTATTCATCGGTATTTTAAAAATTCTAGATTATTATAACAAATTCTGAATGCTATTGAATGAATAGTACTCTGACAATATTAAATAATTTAAACAATTATATTGATGTCCTAAATATATTATTTGTTTCAAAACAATTAGTTTCCGAGAAGCATTTATTATTCACATTCTGAAATATATGTCGAAAAGAATAATGTTCCTTTCCGTAAACCTTACATAGATGTTTGCTTAAAATAAATGTACAAGTCTGAATCAAAAATATTTAAAAAAGAGATAATTGTTTATTTCCATAACTGTACAAAGGTATTCAATTTTTGGAATTATTAAATCATTAATATCGTTTGAGGTTTGACCAGTGGTTCTAAATTCAAGGTCTAGGTCAGTTTTGCAATAATTTTTTTCAACATATCTGCATCGAATATTTCCTAGTACTCGTGGATGTATAATTTCCCCTTACCCGATAACCATAAATGATTGAATAGTATGGATCGACTACTGAAAGGATGACACTGAAAAGTCAGCAACGCGCAATGATATCTTATAGCGTTCGCGTTTTTCATGATGATTACAATTTCGAATGATGTAAAATTTATAGAATCAATAAAAATAAATAAAAAATAAATGTATAGACGTAAACAAATGCACGCGATGAGCATTGAGGTCTAACATGTTTAGATCGATTAAACAAAGCGTCGTTCGGATAGCTGATGGCGCGCTTAGCGAACGAGGTGTTCTTCATCGAAACCGGCTCGATTCGTTAAATACCCCATGAGTTTTCGAATTAATTTTTCAATGATTTATATTGCTATGTAACATGTTTAAAGCGAAAAATTTAAATCGACAACTTTGGTTTTAAGAATTGTTGAAATTCGTAACTAAACGATTCCAATAATTTGATTGTGACAACTAACAATAAGTTAGTCACAGATTCAGTAATGCTCGAAGCAACGATAATTGATTTTGTCTTTTCTGTGTCGATGCAGCTGCGAGCACGCCAACTAGGAACAAGAGTATGCAGTCATAGAAAATGTTGAATAAATTGCCAGTGGTTCGTATATCGACCCCTGTAAGTGTTACCACTACCTACCATCGTCGATTGCAAACATGTTAGACAATATCAAAGATCATCCTGATTATTTCCGTCTAGCATCACAGTTTGCAACGTAACCATGATTACCGTGTAGATCTCTTACATAATTATTATTTAGACTTTATTATTTATGAAATTACGATTGCAACGAGGGGTGTAAATATGCAATGTAACCATTACTTTTTACCACCTTTTCACAGTCGTCATATTGATACCATTATTTAGAGCTCCAAAGTAAAAGTTTCGTTTATTTTGGTCCCTAGTGTTCCTGTATTATTATCATATTTGTATTCCTTACAATCAACGTATATGTATAGAATTTATATGCACGATTTTATACTTTAGAACTACTTGCACTTTGTAGTCTTCTCGTAGAATTGGAAGTATCAATGATATTTCCGCAGACAGCTAAAATGGTTAATGTAATATTAACAACCATAATCTTTTTGCTCAAAAGCAAATAAAACGCATAAACGTCCGGAATTTATTTAACATAATTTGACGTGTTCAAACTATATAATGTAGTAAGCAGACTGTACATGCAAATAAATACTTATTTAAGAAATTATAAGACACGCGTTACATTTTGTCACTTTTATATTGCAGAATTAATTTTATGTTTTTATATTAAAGTCTACAAAATATTTCTATATCGTTGATCAATTTTTTTTGCAAATGCCGATTTTAGATAAAGAATATTTAGTTTTGAAAAAATACGTTTTGATGTTTTTATGTTCTTTTTTACAAGTTTCTATCTTTCTTGCAGTGGTATACATTTTCATCGGCTGTTTTAAATTTAATAATATAGGAATATGTACAATTTGCTACTAGTGCATTTGATACAACTTCATTGTTAGTTAAATTATTTAAATATTTACGTATGATTTATATTTACGTAATTTATATACAAGTAATTTTTTAGCAACAAGTATACAGAGTGTTACGGTACGAGTAACTTAAGCGGACATGGATACGTTCCTTTTGAAAAAATACATTAAATGTATAGATTAACAAAGTTTTGTTCGTGGTTGCATTTTTCAGAAAGAGAAATTTGAAAATTCCTTCTACAGCATGCGTTTGCCGCACTATTTACCTAACCAATCACATTTTCATGTTATTATCTTTACAAAATTTTTAACGATAGTGGTTAATAATATATTTCAGGGGAATTAAAACTTTTTAAGAGTGGCATTAAAGAACTTATGTCTGCTGCGAAACGTATAAACCATAAAAGAATATAAGAATGAATTTTATTCGTATTTATGCAAGTACAAAATCGAAATTAAGAGACATCGGTTCACGCATCCAATTCGATCGAACAACAATTTGTTTACCACAAAATAAGAGACAGTTTCAGCGGTTTCTTTAGTCTATTACTGTCAGTAATGTAAATTTTATTGTCGTTAACAGTTAATATGGTGACTAACTTTCGTAATAATGTCAAAATGCTAATACTACAGTGCGATCGGTTAAGCAAAAAGCGAGGCAAGTATACGAGGAATTCGTTGACCGACGATTTCGAGTCGCAAAATATTTTTCATTTGATTACAAGTTTACAGTCTTATATTGTAACTATTTTAGCCTAAAAGAGGGTAACTATACATAACTGAAACGGTTTTTAAAATACTTGTATCTCTATAAAACCTTGATTACAGTCTTTTTCAGATCAACAAAGTTTGAGAAATCTCTAACCAATGTTTCCCATCAACAGTATTTTACTTGTTCTGAAAACAACTATTATTCTATATTTTTAGTTTATTTTTTTGTAAGGAATCCACCCGTGCTTAGTGTTAAGACAAGGAAGTCTAAACATATTAGACCGTTCACGTTTTACCTGCCGACACCCGTCGCCGAGCCTACATCACCACCGACCGGGAAAGCCCGCGCTCCCACTACCCTTAACGCTCCAAACAAAAGACAAAAATCCAGCACCACCATTGGCCAATACTTGGTCACGAAAGTAGTATATAAGTAGCAAATGTATCCATACAAATCAGATTTGATCAAACAGCTCAGGCTGAAACTTGTACAGTACAGATACGCAGAATAAACTTCAACCAAAACCTACAAGTTGATCGTCTCTCACGAGTTCAGACTCATTCAGTCCCACACCAGTGGGTGATCCTTCGAAGTCAGTAGGCACCAAGTGCTATATTCAGAGGATTTCGTTCACTACAGTGAGCGAAGCTTAACACTTAGTTTAAGCAAATACGAATTCTTGTTTAGGACGACTCATGATTTACTTGTTTATTAATAGATGTTTCACAATAGATATGTTATGCATACTTGGAGCTTATTGAAAAAATCTACTTCAATAGTTTTACATTACATATTATCGAAGATACCAAACTATCATTAAATTGTTTTAATGGGATGCACATTATTTTTCATGGTGCAGTATAATTGATAAATAAATAAATTGATCGGTAATCCTTAAGAAGTTCTCTATCTTTATTTACCCTTATACAGAATATTTCACCTAACTTGTCCACCTTAAAAATATATCGTTTATTTTGTATAATAGAAAAAATGGCAGGGGAAGAAAATATTCTGTTCGAAGGCGCCAATACGGTGATGGGCCGAATTTTTTCTTAAGGTCACTTTTTCGAGATTTCAAGATCATTGTGTGTTTTTTAATGGGACTGCATATTTTCACAACAACAGTCTTATAGCTTATAGAAAAGCAAATCCAACCAAGTGTAATGTGCTGACCTTTAGCGAGGAAATTATGAAATGTTTGTTGGTAACTTCAGTACGCGTTCGAGGACGGTAAATGAAGAAATTTCAATTTCATTGAAACAGTCTTAAGTTAAATCTTTATTTTCGAAGGTTTTCAAAATATGTACCACGAACTTGGATACATTTTTGGAGGAGGTGAATATATTCTTGCTGTACATTTTTAAGTTGTTCGACAGTAATTGATCTACATTTATGTGGAGCCCTTTGTCTTATGTTTTCTGCTGTTGTGGGAACATCATTGTTTACTGATTGTAAAGCAATAATCTTCTGCTAAGATTATTACTTTGATAATAATGCTTGTAAACATACTTCAACCATCGCAGGGAGAATACGAATGTCTGTTTGCAAACACCAGAAACAATTACACGGTGGTACATTGTTCCAATGAAATTGAAATTTCTTCATTTACTGTCCCCGAACGCGTATTGAAGTTACTGACAAACATTTCCTAATTTCCTCGCTAAAGGTCACGTGAAGGTCAACATATTACACCTGGTTGGATTCGTTTTTTTTATACGCTATAAGACTGTTTTAGTAAAAACACGCGATGACCTTGAAATCTTGAAAAGGGTATCTTGAGAAAAATATTCGGCTCATCACCGTATTGGAGCCTTCGAACAGAATACTTTCTCCCTGACATTTTTTCTATCATACAAAATAAGCGATATATTTGAAGTGGTCAAGTTCGGCGAAATACCCTGTATATTTCAAAAGAAGGGACACGGACTGATGGAAGTAGTTTGCCCTATTGCAAAATTGAGCATTCCTGACCTTCCTAATTCTTAATATATTTTGAGCAATCAGCGAAGCAACTGTGTGTAATAGTGTAACATTTTAGAAAACGAAAAGTGTAAGTTCAAAACAAAAATGCTAGATTGGACGAGAAACGATATTTTTACTCGAGCATAACAAAAGTGACATTGTTAGTGCCAAGTTGTCACTTAACACGGAAGTGTTAAGAATTTTATTTGATGATATGAGTAAAGTCAAATAACACATTCGTGCAAGTGCCTTTATACTCATAAAGGAAGTTGGAGTTCAGTGGGAAAAAGCATAGATCCCTAAAAAATGCAGTATAGTCTTCAAGAATAACAAATTAGACCATCTCGTCGATATTGTTGACGCTGATGCACTACGGTCGATAAATATTGCAGAAGACGAGTTATTTTTGCAAAATCATTCAAAATCAACGAAAAAAAGAAAAGTAGCCATTCCGTAGCAACAAGCAAAATCTATACAAATGATAATAATAATAAGGCGAGTATTGCTAGAGGTACTTTACGTTTACACTGAATTTTTAAAAGAAGGTCCGATTTATGGGAGGATGAGAACGATTTCCAATACGTTTAAGCATTGTCCAAGAATCAAAAGTTATAAATAACACAGTTGCGCGGGGTGTCAAATATTAACAATAAAACAGGAGTAACGGAGTACAGGAGTAATAAATTGTAGTCAAATATTATTAAAAGATACTTAAAATATTTTAACAAACCTTTAACAAGGCATTTTAAAATCATAAAGATGCTTTCATTTTATTCTTTTCTAAATACTTCTTGCCTAAAACAGAATCCTTTGTGCATAAATATATATTGCATACATAAATAACTGTAAATATCTTTGGTATTTATAAATATATATGAAAAATGTACCAAATGAAAATTACAATGTCCGAATATATAAACACAATGCTAAAGAACAAATTTTGGTTTGAAAGCCTATTTTGGAGATTTAAAATTTGCGATTTCTTTCCGTATAGTTATAGGGCATGGAAAGGCAAATTCAAAGATATATAGAAATTTATAATTACGATGTACTATACTGGAGAACAATAAGTTTAAAAAATAACAAATTTTCATTTTCAATGAAGCCCAGGTTCCTGTGGTTAGATCGATCTAAGATTATGCATAGGTTATTTGTAGCCATTCTCATTATATTAAATTTATTACTTTTATTTATGATTATCATAGTATTATATTAAATTTGAAACTATGAAAATAATAAAAGAATTTAAAAATATTTATATATTCTTTTCAGTTTATTAACACGTTGACTGCTAAGCGAATTTTATCTTATGAAGTTTCTGCTTTATACCAGAATCTAGGTATATTTAGTATTAATGAATTTATATTTACTAGGTGTATGCATAAGTTTTTTCCGGTTTTTTGATCAAAAAGAACACGTAATTTTCAAGGGAAATTAATTTTTTTTTTATTCAAAATATTGGCCATCGGCTTCTACACATTTCGTCCATCTTTCAGGTAATTTATGAATACCATGCCAGAAAAACTGCTTGTCTTTTGCGGCAAACCATTCGTCGAGCCATTTTCCAACTTCCTCGAAATTGCTGAAGTGCTGCTCTGCGAGCGCGTGCCCCATTCACGCGAAGAGGTGATAGTCAGATGGTGCCAGGTCTGGGGAGTACGGCGGGTGTGGTAGGATGTCCCATCCAAGCGATTTCATAGTGTCTTTCACTTGTTTTGCTGTGTGAGACGGCGCATTGTCGTGTAACAAAATCACTTTGCCATGTCTTTTGGCCCATTCCGGTCGTCTTTCAATTAATGCGTCGTTTAAATTAATCATTTGTTGGCGATAGCGTTGTGTATTAACAGTTTCTC
This sequence comes from Agapostemon virescens, assembly GCA_028453745.1. NCBI lineage: Eukaryota > Metazoa > Arthropoda > Insecta > Hymenoptera > Halictidae > Agapostemon > Agapostemon virescens. The sequence continues at coordinate 14,448,821 of CM052096.1, read as the reverse complement.
CGGGTTTCAAAAGTTCATAATACACAATACCGGTCTGATCCCACCAGACACAGAGCATGGTCTTCTTGCCGAAGCGATTTGGTCTTGGTGTTGATGGACCGGCTTCGCCATGTGAAAGCCATGATTTTTTCCGCTTTGGGTTTTCAAAATAAATCCATTTTTCGTCACCCGTCACAATTCGATACAAAAAGGATTTCCTTTCGTAGCGTTGAAGCAGCATTTCACAAGTGACTTTGCGATTTTCCATTTGACGTTCATTCAAATTGTGTGGGACCCATTTACCGAGTTTGTTGATCTTTCCCATTGCTCGTAAACGTCTGCTGATTGTTTCTTGTGATACTTGTAATGCTTCTGCTAATTGCCGCTGAGTTTGAGTTGGGTCATCATCCAATAACTCCTGCAATTGTTCGTCTTCGCATTTTTGTGGTCTACCAGAGCGCTCACTGTCTTTCACATTGAAATCACCACTTTTAAATTGTCGAAACCATGTCTCACATGTTCTAATCGATGGAGCGTGTTCACCATATGTTTCTACCAACAAACGATGACTTTCGACAGCCTTTTTCTTTTGATGAAATAAGAAAAGCAATGCGTGCCGCAAATGTTCTTTTTCAGGCACAAAACTCGACATGATTACTGAACGATAAAACAAAGACGCCAGTTCTTGGCAGACTCAACTTATGTGTGTTTGTAGTTTTATGTTAGACGAACAAAATGGTATATGTGTCAAATTAATACGCTGCGTACTTTTCACTGGCGCCACCTCTTAGTCAAACCGGAAAGAACTTATGCATACACCTGGTAATAGCGCCATAGCGCTATAGCGCCGATCGTCAATAACCATCGAGTGGCGTTCAACGTGTGAAAGTTAAATCTTCATTCATCTCCTATTTGATTGCAATTAACGTTAACGTTGGGCATTATGACAAATGCAGATCGTAATAAAGGTGATTTGAAGGCAGGTATCCATTGTTTTATATTGGTTGTGACTTGTGACACGGAAGTGTACAGCATATGACTTTTGGTCGCGTAGCTATCTCTAACCCTTAATTTTAGCAATTTTTCTTTTTACTTGTGTACATTTATTTTCATTCACTTGTTATTAGATCATAAATGATCGTGATCGTGTTAATTTCAACATTTAGCAGAATTAGAAAAGACTAAAGAAATTAAATTTTTGGTAATATAGTTATAAATTGGATCACTTAATTCATAAATAATAAAGCGATACACAGAGCCGTGTTGGTAAGAATATTTTGAGTTGACGTATGCGTGTTTGTCAAGTTTTAAATCAGTCTCTAAAACCGTAAATTTCTATAATGTTTCAGACGCTGGGAAAGTAAACTTTAGAGAACGATTTAATCGTTGGAATATTGCAATGATCGAATTTGAGGGGTAGTTAATTAAATGAAATTTTCCTGTGCACGCCTTCGTGCGTCTTGTGTAGGTCGGTGTTCACCTTTCTTCTGGTGCAAGCACTACGAATAAATAAGCTGCTCTTTCGGAAATAAGGACGTCGCGTGGTCCATTTACCGATTCCCAATTACATCTAATTGCCTTCGAACATTCTCGTATTAAACGCCCCCCTGGGAAAAGTTTTGTTAGAGGCGTACACCATCGACCATCGGCTATCGACCATCGACCACCGAGCAGCGAGCAGCTAGCGGCTAGCAGCGAGCAGCGAGCAGCTTGGTGTTGCGTTGCGTTGCGTTGCGTGCTGTCCCGTGCCGTGCCGTGCCATGCACCACGCTACTTCAATTAGCCCCGCAACCCTACCGTGTCGAGCGGACCTGATATAACTTCGATTAGTCCGTTCATATTTTTGGTCGACCCTTCAATGATCGTGTCCAATTTCCTGATGATTAAAAGCTAATAGATCGCTTTACAATCGATATTCAAACCTACCGTTACTATCTCGAAACATGTGCTTTCTATTACCTCTCCTCTGGAACCACGTAAATCTCGAAATAAGAAAGATGCAAAGGGTGTTCCCCTAGCATTAAGCACTTACGGTTTATCTGATATACATTGGCCCGCATTAATATTCGGACACCATGATATTCGAGAACTTTATGCTGTATATCTCCACTGTTAATGGACTTAAAGAATTCGTCGTTTTCTAATAATAAAAAACACTTATTTTAAATGCTGGGAACATAGTTTTTATTTATTTAATTTGTACACTTTTTGTGTTAATCAATGTTAAACAAAATAATGCTCAATTTTGACATCGCAAAAATATTCGGACATTCCATACGCTTCGCAATTTGACCGTCCTGTTAAGCTAGATGCGGTGTTCAGTGGCAATGTTTGCAAACATAAGATACAAGCACTATCTGGTAAAATTGAATTCATTTTGAACTTCGTTCGTATTGTACATATTAGTTGTCAAATGCCACGTGAAAGTAAAAATACATCATACGAAGATATAATTTTGATAATAGAATCGAATGTATGTAGAAAAATGAAAAAAAATCTTAGTTTAAGTACTTTGAAATTGTTTGCAGAATTATTTGAAGAAACCGGAAAGAAAGTTCATTCCTATACAGTCCGTCGAAAGCTTCATGAAAGTGAATACCATGGCAGAATTCCACGAAAAAAAAACATATATTAACGATGCGAATCAAAAGAAAAGATTACTGTTCGCTAAGGAATACATTTCTAAAGAAGAAGTATGCTGGAAAGATGTAATTTTTGCAGGTGAAAGCAAGTACAATATTTTTGGGTCCAATAGACACAAACTTATATGGCGTAAAGTCAATGAAGAGCTTCATACTAAAAATTTCAGACCCACCCTGAAACACGTCATAGGAAGTGTAATGGTTTGAGGTTGTATCTCGACTGTTTGAATCGGCGATTAGCTTTTATTGATAGAATTCTGGATAAGAATAAATATTTATATATTTTGAAACAAAATTTAATAAAAAGTGCCACTGATATGAACATTCACCACAGTTTTAAATTTTATCAAGATAATGATCCGAAACACGAATCACGTGTAGTTTGAGAATATTTATTGTATAATTGTTCCAAAGTATTGCAACCTCCGGTTGAAATTTACTTAATTAACTTAAACAACAGTTACCGAATCTAAATCCATTCAAAAATTTATGGGATTATTTAGATCGTCGAATCAGAATATCACCGATAAAGTCGAAGGAAGAATTAAAATTACGATCGAGTGAAGAATGGTCACGTATTCCGCTAGAATATTTAAATAAAGTTATTTCTTTGTAATACAACAAAGTACTAAAATCGATATCCTTTTATTAAAATACGTGTACATTTTTAATTACAAAATTATAATTTGCGAAGTGTCAGAATATTTTTGCGATGTCAAAATTGAGCATTATTTTGTTTAACATTGATTAACACGAAAAGTGTACAAACTACATAAATAAAAACTATATTTCTAGCACTTAAAATATGTGTTTTCTATCATTACAAAACGACGAATTCTTTAAATCCATTAATAGTGGACATATAAAGCAAGAACTTCTCGAGTATCATGGTGCCCGAATAATAACTGCGGCCACTGTAACTGACAAAATACAACAGTTTGTATTTTTTAGTCTTCATCATTTATGAATTAACAATATTAGGACCATCATAGAGTGCAAAATAACCATAATTTTCGTAATAATAAATTTAAATTAACATTGTACTTTGGTTAACACGTTAAACGCTGTGTCAGTCCCTGGGGACTGACGGTATCAAATTTACAAATTAACGTGTGATCTATAATTTATATAATATTAAGAAATATTCTCATTATTTTAATAGATTTAATTGAAAGAGAAAATCACAAATAGGGTAAACGAGTCTTTTGTTTATGCACAGTTGAATTCTTTCCATTTGAAGTTAAATTAAATTAAGGTGACGTGAAAGTTAGGCAAAATGGTTCCGCGTTCAACGTGTTGAATGATTTTCAAAAATCATGAACTGTACTTTTCTATTGGACACAGTAAAAATTACTAATAATAATTTGCAACGATCGCAAATATGACGGTCGAAATAGTTTGAGGTATCGTTACAAGTCTCGATGGTCCACTTTTCGTAGTCCGAAGATTGAATCCAATCTCCTTCATTATTTTTTTAACAAACTATGCAGATTATACATTGTGTTTCTACAATCTGAAGTTTATACTAAAAATTTTTCCTTCAACCTTCTTCCTTACTATTCGTGTTGTTTGGGTGTGACCTTAAATTCCTGAAATTGGAATAATAAATAATATTGTTAGAATAATATTCCACTGTTCGATATCAGGAGACAGTGAACTCATCCTAGAACATTTTTTTCATTAAAACCGATACACTTTATGCGCAATGTAGTAAGGTAACTTAAGAAATACTCATCAAAAGATATAAGAACCCCAACTCGCCCATAAGATCCCATTCGCTGCGCACACGCGACAGGAACGTGATAACAAGTTCTTTTTGTTCCCCTGCATTCTACATTTTACACAATCCAACAATTGGATAAAGTTTTAAATATTAAAGACAACTATTCTCCACCATTGGGTACCGTCGGGCGTTAAGGAAATATGTATTATTGCATTTACATCTCTTTCTTGCGAATAACACGATAAAAAGTATTATGTCACATGAAAGTTAAAAATACAAATAAGTTAAGTTTCTGTGTTCTCTTCGTTACAGTCTATACGTTTTTGTCACCGGATTGGTAATTATTTAGTTTCTATTCCATAGAAAGTACAGGATAAGGTCCAAAGTGCTATTCGTTACCACCGAAACGATATCTTCCCAACGTCTGTTTGCGTGGTTCAACCGAAAGATAACCCCAAGACATTGCGTTTGGACGGTAAAGAGAATGTTCATAAATAGTTGAAAATAGTTTTAAAAATTTGTCTTGTATTATAACAGCTGTTCGATTAGTTCTTGAACAGCTCGAATGATTTCATGTGAAACTCGCCTTATGCGTTGCGTTTTAACCGTACTGACGTCCACTAACAAACGATTTAGATCAAACAACCAGTTATGTTCTCAGTAATATTTCATTCTTAAATTATTCACGTGATTTATGCACGGTCGCTATGAATTTTGCATATACTATAGTTAAACAAGTGCTAATAATACGCTAAGAACAACTACAACATATATTGTGTGATACAAAATAAGGTTAATATTGAATAGTCGGAAAAGTATTCAGAGATTTTTATCATTAGATGTTTGGTGTCATATATCGGGCAAAACTAATGAGATTGCATCATACTGACGCGCATTTGAGAGGTGACATTTCAGTCTACAATTTTCATGCAGGCAGTTTTGTATTTTGCCAATCGTGTCAAAAGTGAATATTAGTGAAATTTCTGCAAAAATTCGCTATGTTTTGCAATTTTACTACGAAAAACCCAGAAAAAAACGTGTAGTGTTTACGATCAAGATGCTTTATCAAATGCAACAGCATGTAGATGGTTTCCTCGGTTCCGTTCTGGACATTTCGATATTAAAGATGGACCTCGCTCTGGTCGACAAGTCACTAAAAAAGTCAATGAAATAATGCAAATGGTTGAGCAAGATCGGCATATAAGCAGTCATGAGATTGCTAGGGAACTAAACATTCACCATTCAACCGTTTTGGATCATTTACAAAAGGCTGGATACAAAAAGAAGTTCGATGTTTCGGTGTCTCATGATTTAACAGAGAAAAATTTGATGGATTGAGTTTCCATCTGCGAATCATTATTCAAATGTAAAATTGAGAGAACTTGGCTGGGAAGTTTTGATGCATCCACTGTATAGCCCAGAATTTGCACCATGAGATTATGGCTTGTTTCGATTCCTGCAAAACTATCTTGATGGAAAAAAGTTGAAATGAAAAAAGGACTTTGAAGATCACTTGGTCAAGTTTTTAGCTGATAAACCACAGAAGTTCTGTTCCGATGGGATTATGGCTCTACCCCTAAAATGGCAAAGGGTGGTAGATAATAATGGCTAATATCTATTTGAATAAAGTTAATTTTCAATAAAAGAAACATTTAATAAAAAAATGACAAAATCTTTCAATACTTCTGCAACTATCCAATATTTTATTGACCCTCGTATCATGTAATAATCTATTCTGGTTCTCTCTAGATCCGGCATACATCGAGCAAGTGTTAACGATTGATTATTTAGTCAATTCTATTATACAAGATATCTTAAAAATTTTGAAAAACTTTGAAAGTGGTGGTTCCTCGAAAGAGGTTATTTGTGGTCATTATTTCTTTAGCGAAACCTTTTGCCTTGACTATGCTAAGGCGTTATTAACGAATAACACGGAGCAATCAGAGCGCGGCTATAACGAACGGATTTTTGTTCGGCTAATGGTAAAGCTACGCTGAATTGGTCTGCAGCCTAGTCGCGCTCTGATTGGTTCGCGTTTATCGTTAATAACTCCTCAACAAAGTCGAAATGGAAACTTCTGCTAACTAAAAAGTTACTACGAACGACCACAGGAATCAACTCTTCTCAGGTTTTCCAACTCTTTTTTGACACCCTGCATATTACTAATATTCGCGTTTCCGTATAGTGTACGAATGTCGATGTTACAACCGTGGAGAGTTGTTTCCTACATAAGAAAATAAGTTGAAAATATGGAATACATTTTTTTTTTATTTTGCGCTTCGTTTTCGGGAAAGTTCAAATTCAGTGAACATGCGTGTCATTCATGTTATTAAATAGGAATCGTCTGACGCATCATTTCATGACCTACCGTTTCTACTTCTTACAAGTACTGGTTTCACTGTCGATTTTCTCGCCGATAAAGCCTCAAATGAAAAAGTTGTATCCTCTATTTTCGATTTATTTTGGCGAGTAAAATCCACGGTTTTATCGCCAATATTGGAACACTCTGTACAGCCTGTTTTCCTCTTTTTTTCGCTATACTTGTATATTCCTGCTCAAAAGTAATGAGATGTCCTTTAAAACGAATAATTTTTTGAAAATCGGTCTAACAGACGAGTTTTTTTTCAATGTTAGGAAGATGAATTAACTAGATAATGCGTAAAAACATTAATGTTACCATTGATCGGAATTACGCAGAAAACAGTATAAGTCATGATTTTTAACTTTTTTATTCGTCTCTATGACGAAAATGTAAAACATGCCTTTTTGTAAATACTAAACTAAAGTTACATACGTGTACAAAGTTTCATTGAAGTAGGACATCGCATAAAAGAGTCATAGACATCGAAATATGTAAGAACCTTTAAATTTCGGGCTTAACGTTGTCATTGTCATTGTTATTAAATTATGGCTCGTAACAATCTTTATCGATTACGTTGAAACTATGTCAATGTATCTACATTTAGGTCTACGAAAGGTATATTTTTTGTAATAGAAGCTGATCCTTCCAACATTTTAAAGAAACTCGAAGCATTTGATCGAATTTTTAAAAAATTATTCGTTCGGAAGGATAAAATAATTATGAACAAGGGTGTAAGCGATAGCAGCGGATACAACTAATGTAAGGCAGAATAAATTAATTGTTACATCGCAGTATTCTTAATAAATGCACTTCAATCACTATTAGCCTTGTGTGAATATTTGAAAATACTATATTGTATATTGAAATACAAATTAAAGACATGAAAAAAGCGTGTCGGCAAAATATGTAGTTGTACTAAGTAAATCATCGCAGTGTACATTCGGTACCGCGCTTATATACAAAATGCTTGATATGATACGACTAACTGTTCTCCAATTACAATTAACTAGTTGAGGGGTAGTGTCTCTTTTGACGATGTGACCATTGGCGACTACAAGGTTCGCAGAAGTTGAAGATGGCTCAATACGGACGGGCCCAAGGCGGTTAGAAAGTGGAGACTTTTCTGGCGTAAAGTACCGTTAGGGCAGCTTGTTATTAGGACTACGTGATAGCGATTACCTGGTTCTCTATATTTTTACTGTTTTATTACTTAATTACTAAGGTTATAAAAATATTTTCATAAGAAATTTCCGGATACATTTCTTTAAGGAAGTATATATTATAATAAAAGTTGTGTGGAATTTAAATAGGTGCAGTCTCGTTATTATTATAAAGCAATGAATATCAATGGATTTATTGTTTGGTAATTCTAGTGTTAAAGGCTAAAATGCTGGAGGTGCACGTATTTACCAACTGGAAGCCGTCAGGCAGCACAGGGCCCTAGTCCGAAATAATTTGTTTTGACTAAATTATGTGTTTCGCGACAAAGCAATCGACTTATGTTGCAAAGACTAACGTACAAAGGCCTAAAGCTAACGTTCTGGAGGCAACATTATTCATACATTATCTACCTTTATCAACATAATCTCTCTGTGTGTATATATAGCGTTATTCTACTAGAGATTTAGATGTTCAGATTGACATAGACCACGTATTAAGCTGTCTCGTATTAATATTGCGTTACAATAACCAATACGTGACGTATAAAGATTACGATACGCTGGAGACAATTCAAATAAAAAAGTCAAATTTTTAATTTTAAGAATTTTTTTTCATCTAGCCGTAAAACTTGTGGAAGATTTTGGAATGTTTGATAAAAAGGCAACGTGGAACGATGTCGGTTGAGAATAAAAGCGATGGTCAGGAAATGACGCTGGTTTAAAGTTAACATTAACAATGATAATAATAATGGTATTAGTAATGATATTATTAACAATAATAATAATAAATCTAATTAGAATTAAGGTGATGTGGTAGGATAAGATTTGAGGAGCTTATAAGAGAAATATGTTATTCCTAAAAAAATCCTTTACTTTTAATCAAACTGTATGTATGGGAACAGTATACAATGAGTACAGCAATACAGACGGTATTACTTTGAATAATTTTTTCCTCGATTTGTCCAATTTTATTATGACAGGTTTGAACAGTTGTTTGATTAACCACATATTACACAATCAAAAGTTAAATAGATTCGGAATTAGGTTTGTAAATCCTAGACACAATTTAATATCGGTATTACACATCTAACCGATTTTTAATCATGTTCTACGTAGAAGAGGTATTAAATATAAGATGTATTGATTGGTGTCGATTGTCAGTTATTGTTATTCATTATATACATATAGGGTACCCCGGATATGTTCGCCTTAATTTACATTATTGTTATTTGCAGCGAAGAAATATTCTGATGGGAATTAAGTGGATTCAAGAGAATACACATACTAGCGTTATTAGTTTTTTATAGGTGGGAGCGTCAGAAACATATGTAGATTAATATTGTGTTTTTTAATGAAATCATATATTTTTTAATGCGCCAATTAATGCAGTTTTGTAGTCTCACTTTTATATTCTTTATAAAAGAATACTACTCCACTACTACTGTATGTCGAAAGATGATTATGATGAGGTACTTTAATTTAAATACTGTTAAAAATACCTGACTGTTTACTAATGATAATTTTGTACATCAATGCTTTTCGTAACAAAAACTTTTCTTAGCAATATTTCAATTAATATATCTCTTAAACTTCTCGTTTCTCGACATGCTGGGGTAATACTTATTTTGGAATGAATAAAAAAAAGCTGCATCGGCTGGTACATAGAAACATATACGCTTCCATTTAAAAAATTAAAGTTGATCTTCATAAATCCTTGATTCTTCCACTTGCAATAAAACTAATGAAACCAATATGTGCATCTCATGGAATTATTCAACCTCCACCAGAGCATTTCTTGCTATGAATCATAATAATGGTATAAATCAAGTTGGTAATATGTTGGTAAGAGAACCCGAATAGTAGACAATGTCCGAGGAAGAAAATTCCGTGACGGTTTCGAGACGAATAGGTTCGAAGATCCTTCGGATTCGCATACCCCAGCAGGACAGAGGAAGTGGAACCGGTAAGTCATGAAGAAACATATCGGTCGACTCTTACAAGGTGCGGCCAAGTAACATGAACAAGCAAGCACGAGATTATTTTTTATGAACAAATAAGAAAAAGATATGTAATAAAATTTTTTAATCCGGAGTTTCGTTTTCGAGAAAATCGAGCATAAAAATTCAGCAAACGCGTGCTAGTGGATAGAAATCGTCTGATGCCTCTGATCATGACCATTCTGCATATACTATTCGGCCGCACTCTGTATACATAGTAAAAATGTCGATAAAAATCGATGTACGAAATAACAAGATGAAGAAAGATACGTCGTACACAGATCGTCGAAACTGTATTTCAACGAAAGATCGTTATTGAAAAGAATAAACGTGTAATAAATGAAATTTCATTTGCAGTAATTGTCACCTAACCGTTATAAATATAATACCACCGATTAACCGAAATTCTTCTGATTAAAATAAATTCAAACACGATGTAAGTCAGATTATTTTTAACAATTTAAATACGTGATTAAGCCTCATGAAAACAACAAAAATACTCTAACTTACATCGTGCTTGAATTTATTACAAATGCAAAAGTCTCGTAAAGAGACTGCAAAGCCTTGCTATCACCGATTTAGTTGAGATTTTGTAAAGTTACAGAATAGGTTCTCCTGATTACGAATGTACCCCATTATAGGAGCAGACACACGATAGTTTTTGAAATATTTGTAATTAAAGGTCCAATATGAAAAATGTCAATTTAGTTAAAAATTAAAAAAACAGTTTATAGCATTTCCTTTGCTATCAGGTTTGATTGATATTGTACAACTTCCGGAAAGGGCGATGACAAACCAAATCAACCACTTTGATTATAATTTCTTGTACTATACATTATACTATTTATTGTTTATGTATTATTTTTGTATCATTATTGTTTCATAATTACACGTTTTTGTGTATATAGTGATATATTTACAATTTCTTCTGTGTAATAATAAGAGAATTAGGGCCTACGGCGTACTAGTTCAGCTCAATGCCACTACGCCACATAGCTGCTTGTAAACTATTGTAAACTAAATTAACATTTTATGGCGATAAGGGAACTTTAATTACAAATATCTCGAAAATTGTCGAGTGTCTGCCTCTATAATAGGGTATATTTGTAATCAGGAGAACGCATTCTATAACTCTGCAAAATCTCAATTAAATTAGCGATGACAAGACTTTGCAATCTCCTTGTCAAATATCTATTGTGGTTACAATTATGAAGGTAAGACAACAGTTACTGAAAATAAAATTTTCTTTATTCTAGATTTATTATCTGAAATCGTGAAATTGTATTCATTCTCTAGTTTTGTCTACTATGATAGCTTCAGCAAGCTCGAGACACAGATTAGGAGAAGAGTGGGACTGAATCACTTTAACTGTGCAGGTATTATTGAAAATTGACCAAACAGTACCGTAATAGCACGTGAAAGAGACACAAGTAAGACGTGAGATAAGAAAATTGTTTTCGTTCGATTTGCTTTTGCATGTAGAATTAGATTTTTGTTTGGGATCATGGTCCGCTCGAGAACTGCTGTCTTTGAGGGTGTCATCCGATAATAGTTCTTTACTTTCTTGTTAAGCTTTCGCCTCTTTGATCTTCCCAACCTTCGATAGTAAACAGATGTAACATAAACCCAGAGTTTCCAAAGGATGCCTGTACAGGTCAGCCTTTGCGCGTAAATCTGCTCAAATTGCGAACGACCTGACTATACCTGAAGGAAACTCTCGCCATGTTGTCGCCAAATGTTGACGCTGGCAAGCCTCACCCCCTTCTTGAAGAAAGCCGAACTGACTAGGAAAAGGCAGACACAGGGTATATAAACACTACTCGTCTTGAATAAGGAGATTTTTTCATTTAGATAGTTAAAGACTCAATACGATTGTACGATATAGTTATATTATTATATTCCTCGTAAATTTGTTACATACACATACAACTAAATTTGTACAACGTTGCCCTTTCTGCGCAACGAAAGGTGTTGCTTCGAGAAGTAGTTAGGGTTAATAGTTGGCAGGAAAATCGGCACACAACGCACAAACAGCTAAAGTTTGCGAGATTGAAAAATCCCCTGTAAACCGCAACAGTTCACCCTGAGTGTGCACGTGTGAAGGATGACAGACCGCAAAGACCACGTGATAGGATTATTATAGAGTCGTTCAGAAATAAGTTAGAAGTATTGTCCAGAAAATTCGTTATGGTATGGTACCTGGTAAAGGGAGAGAGATGAAAGGAACGTTGTAGGAATAGAAATTTATAACAGAAAGAATGGTAAATTGGTTAGTATAAATCTGCGCGGCATATCAATTGGTTTAGAGCACTTACAATTTGTAAGCGATTCGAACTTCGAGACATTTCTCTACTTGCTTTCTCCGCGAGACCATTAATGGTTTGAGACGGTTGTATATTTTCTCGCAAAGAGGTTAAGCGGAACGAAATGCGAGAACGCGCTTTGGGCACGTCCACTCGAGACTTTCCCATTTTCCCGGAGACATTTTCCACGTTGAGGAGATCAAGGATAGTCAGTCTGTATCTGCAGCTTGAAACGAAACGATCTATACCTATTCTATTATACAACATTTTGAATTTCATCGTTAAACCGCTTTACCCGGTTCAATCACTGATCTATTCGTCGTTCGTCCATCCAACAAATGAATCTATTTATCGTGAAGTGAATTACTTTTCGTCCAAGTAAATTTTATAACTATTCACTGGAATTAGTATATATATGTAAATATTTATCGAATTTCATTGTGATTAAATTGTTTAGTTCACTAACCAGTTTGATACTTTGGCTACACGCACCCTGTAGGCAAGTGTATTTTAAGAAGTTGAATGGGACCATTTTCATCAAAATACTCATCACAGTTGTGAATTTGATTAAAGCTTTTTCTTGAAATATCTCGAAAACTGAGGCTACAACATTTATACGAAACGATTGTTTATACTAATGGTATTTCAAGGTCATTGAAAGGCTTAAATTCATTAATATTATTACGTTCGGATAAGCATTTTATTTTATTTTGCTTTCATTTTTGTTTCCATTAACTGGAAAGCAACTCTGCGATACATACCGTATTCTAGAAACTTATTCATCAGTTGTAGGTGCAATATGTGATAAGCATAAGTTAACTTGCTCATTTGATAATACGAAAAAATGATTAATGAATGTTGCATGTACGCGATATATGTTGTATGGTACCCTAAATCACGAACAGTACCTATTCAACCAAATATCGTAGCATTTACATATTTATTATGCAATATATAATGATAATTATTATATATTTTTATAATATGATATATTATTTATTATATATAATTTATTATTTATGTATGTATTTATTTTATTCTATAACTGTTGTTTATGTAATATTTCTTCAATTAGTCCTAGGGTAATGCAATATCATTGTAACTGCAAAGAGAAAAACTGTAATCAGGGAAAATTCCTTATAAGAAGTGTCATAACAACACATTGTGCTTTGCAAATACCCATATCGTGTAAGTTTTTTTTACTGCATGAAACTAAAAGAAAAGTTAACATATTATATGCCTTTTTTCTCTAAAGTAACATACGATTGGAACTGATATAATACAAGACTAACAATAAACACACAACACAAGAAATTCTAAGAATAATGATCGCAAAAGTTTGCACTAATTAACTTATCAATATTGTCATAATAAAGGAAAAGTGCTTAGAATTCGAAGAAGATGGAAAACTTCAAGAAAAACAGAATCACATGCACAACTACCGACTGCCTAAGTAACACGCGTCCTCTCACACACCAATATCACAATTTAATTAAGAACATAAGAATAAAGAAAAAAGTTTATTATAACATTGATTTTTATATTGTAATTATCTTACACTTTGCATATTCTAATAAAATTTGGTTGATTTAACAGATTGCAGTAAAATTTAATTTTCAATATTGGTGAAAACGTCATGTCAGCCATATATGACCAACGTAGCAATTAAAGTGTCAACGAATCACGATTATGCTGGCATAAAACTCGCGTCTTTGATTTTTACCGTGAGCGTGAAGTTGCGACGCTTGTTAACGCGATATAAAGGGTGTATAAAAATGATATGTCATGGCCATTTTCAAAAGATTTTGTACCAGTGAACCAGATTTACCTTACAAATTTTTTTATTGCACCGCACAGAACTCGTAATAAAGAACAAAAGTCACAAAGCAACTTAGAATCTACAGGGTGTCCCAAATGGTATAAACGGGAAGATACTTTCCATATGAGAAAAGAAGTTGAAAATACAGAATAAATTTTGTTCAATTGAGGCTGTATTATCGGGAAAATGGACTCTGAAAATAGTATTTAGAAGTAGAACAGTAGGTCATGAACAGATGTGTCAGGCAATTTTCATTTAACGGCATGAACATTTTTCAAATGTTTAAACTCTAATTTTTCGAAAACGAGGCATCGTATGAACAAATTTATTCTATATTTTCGACTCAATCTGTCACATAGAATTACCCCTTCCATATTTATAATCTTTATATGTTTTGAGACACTGTTACATCCTGCCATTCCACTTTAGTACTAATTAGGTGTATTATTATTAGTATCATTGCTATTACCATTTGTATACGGAGGTAGCACGATGGTGGTACCTTCTTCTCAGTGTATATAGAATGACACTGAGCATCTGGTTCGCGCAATAAGCCGCACGGAATGAAACGATGTATACTTTTTTACGCTAAATTACAATGCTGGCGATTTCGAATGTTTTCGTGATATCTAAGTAACTGTGTGTTCGCATTTTCGTGGGTTTGCCAAATTGTAGAGGTTCGCGCTTTGAGATGAGATACTTTGCTTCTTTCGATTATTTGCGATTTCTTTACGCTTTATAATTTACGCTAAATAATTTTAAGTTTTGGTATAATATTCAACTTCTATCTGGGTCTTTTCGTGTTGCGTCCGTCGTCACCTCGGGTTTGTCGTGATTGGCTAAGGATAGTTTGAGGTGGAGGAATTGTTCGTTTCTGTCGACGCTTGTTGTGACGCGGATAATGATTCGCGAAACTTGAAATAAAAATTCGCAAACTTGACAACACGATTTTGAAACGTTTCCCTACTATCCGTTTAGATGATAGGGATGATACTTTGTTAAATGACTGGAGAGATATTCACCAACAAACGTAAATTCTATATTTTAAATGCAAACACAACAACATTGCAACGATTACAGGCGAGGTATGTGATTACTGGTGAGGTATTCTTGTTGAGAGATGTTTTTGAAGAGTTCTCTTCGAGAGATGGTTTTGAAGTGTTTTCGAGTGTTATTTTTTGCTTGCAAGTAACTTGTGGTGGCGAATCGGTCACCTTCGATTAGGGACTTGGATTCGACCGGAATTTACGGAGAATGGTTGTAAGGATCAAACTCCGGAGAAACAAACTCGTTTATTCAACAGTTGCACACGCTACGGCAGGCTCGGCTATGTCGTCACGTATCGCGTCTCGAAGTGGCTCGAATTAGTAATACTATCGAATATCGGATTTGTTTTGATTTGTCGTGGTCGTGCAATCTATAAGGAAAGCTCGGCATTTGGAGTTGTAGGACTGGTTTTTTCGAATATTTAATATGATTGGATGTAGGGTGTGTCGGAAAAAGTATGGAAGTACGGAAAAGTCAGAGTAGGAATGAACAAGATCGAAGGTGGAGTAGGAGAAGATCCGCCAGGTCAGAATCGCTTGTAACGACGGAAATTTCGTCGCTTAACGTAAAACAATGAATCCGAAAAATGTGTGGCTCAGCGGTACGTAGCTCTTTTGTACTGACTACGGAGGCTCGTGGCCGGGTGAAATTTACCTGAGCTGGCCGCGCTTGTCTCGCTGTACACGGGTTTAAGACGCGATAGACATGATCCAAGCGGATTCGTGGATTTTACAGTTTTTGGGATTAGTGAGGGGAACGGTCATCTTAGCTGATTGGTTTTAGCATTGCAGGGAAATGGTAAGGTGACCGTCCAGACTAAAGATCACTCGTAGGTGCGAATTGTACCTGTGAGTGATGCGCGGGGAATCCGCGTGTCTGGAGAGTCAACCGTAGTAGGTAACAAACCCAGAAAAGCGCCTCGTCTTACAAAGCGAGCGAAAACAATAAGTTATTGCCGGAGACTCTATGTTGATGACCAGCTGTGGGTCGTAAAAAATAAAGTATTTAATATTCTAAAGGATGAAATGACTTTTCGGAGAAACTACTTGTTTTAACGGGGTTCATATTGTATGATTTGCTTACCGGACTAATGAAATCGGTAAACTAAATGGTGTCAGTTGAAAGATAATGAGTTTTGTCGACATTCTTCATTTTCTATAGGCTTTAACGCTGAACAGAAATAGAATAATGTTAATAGAACAATTTTTTAATTGGATGTAAGAATGATCGAAGAAGTATACACGAGAATCTGTCAAGAA
This sequence comes from Agapostemon virescens, assembly GCA_028453745.1. Taxonomy (NCBI): domain Eukaryota; kingdom Metazoa; phylum Arthropoda; class Insecta; order Hymenoptera; family Halictidae; genus Agapostemon; species Agapostemon virescens. The sequence goes on along the minus strand of CM052096.1, from coordinate 14,432,530 downwards.
AGTAATATCGTGATTTATTATTAGCTACCTGTTTGTCGTTTCGTTGTGTGCATCAAGCGCGGTGTCCGTCTGTCGGGATAAAAACTGTCCGCGTACGGTGATTGTAAAATGGTCGGTTACTTCGGAACCGATTTGAATGGTTTATTGGATCCCTTTCAGGTACACTAACTAATTTGTGCGGGAACACGGCGAATCGCGCGCAACCTTCGATGTTGCCATCGAAACACCATCATTAACGTTATATTATATACCAGCGTCATTTTTTTACCATCGTTTGCTATAGTCAATTGGCACCGTACCACGTTGTCTTTTTATCAAATATCCCAAAATTCTTCGCAAACCTTTAATTTCATCCTCGATTCATCCTCGATTCATCCTTGATTCATCCTCAACCTCTGTTCTTGCCGCATCATGCTTGAACCTTTGCCTGATTACGCTATTCCCAAAACTCTAATTTTATCAGAGTTACAATTACAATTCTGCAACTCCCACCATTCACATCAGAACCTATATATGTTTATCATTTGTTATCCACGACTCGGTATAAAACAGAAAGTTAATAACAGTAAAAGATTATAAGTAAGCCAGTACTTACAAGTAAACGGTAATATTAAGAATAAGTAACAATAAGAATCATAAATAAGTCGGTATCGTTACAGAATAGTAAAAGTACCATCAGAATAATAACAGTATAGCGCGACAATGTGATTTAGACTACGTTTCGAGTGCGTCCGAAAGAATGGGTCTGAATGCATGCTGCGTGTTTGATTCGTGAGAATGTTAAAAGTGGCTGGTCGAATGTCGCGGAGGGTGCGTGCGATAAGTTTTAGTTTAGAATTGAGAGGATTGTGTAAAAATGAAGAAAAAAATGTTTCGGATGAACGGGTGAGCAAGCGGATGAGAAATCAGTCTGCACGGAGAAACGATCGAAAACGGTCCCGCGGGCAACGCGAGGGTTGTACGTTCTCGAGGCGATAAAGTTCACATCTTGCAAACAGTCTTGACGATTATTCACGGACCAACTCACCTCCACAAAAGTATTGTGTAACAGAGTCCTACCAGTGAACTATTCACGTTATCCAGACTCGCCGAATATATTTGTACAAAAAACAAAGAAACTTAAAAAAACGAGTCTTGTAGAATTCTTCAGTCGGGACAAAAACCCTCGCATTTCTGAAAAACTCTTTCATTGTGACATGGTAACGTAACAGACACAGTGTACATATATACAGTGAAATAGTTTAGGAAACAGTCGTTAAAGTCGTTAAAGTGTTAACAGCCGTTAAAGTCGTTTTTAAGAGAACGGTTGACGATAAAAAATACGACATCGAAAAAAGGGTCATGGTTAGCTTTGCAGTTTATTTTTTTAATAGATCTGCATTGAAAAGTATAGAATGTCACTGTGGTAGTCATGACATATAATTTTTATACACCCTCGAATTATACATGTATCGTTGCGCGTATCGTGAATGCGTCAAGTTGGCACACAATAGGAGGATCCTCACCTATTTGAAATTGATTATTACAATCAATATTCTGAACAATTTTTTCCTACACATCTTTCAATCGGACGAAATTATTGAAATCACTGTAGTGAACTTTACTTTTTCCCAATGATCACATTTACCCTTTAGGACAACAGCTGGACTCTACCCTCCTTCTGCCCTCTTGCCCCTAAAAACCTAACGCATAATATAACCAAAATTTGTTCAAAATTGCTATAAAAACCTTAATTAGATTAAGTATTTTATTTTTTGTTGAAAGTCCTCGATGCACGAAATGCACGAAAGCTCAGATTTCTATAGCTGTTTAAAAGGAATCTTGGTTAAGTCTGGATTAGATTTCCTGGAAAGGAGATGTAAAGAATATGTGTGTGTGTGTGTGTGTGTGTGTGTGTGTGTGTGTGTGTGTGTGTGTGTGTGTGTGTGTGTGTGTGTGTGTGTGTGAGAGAGAGAGAGAGAGAGAGAGAGAGAGAGAGAGAGAGAGAGAGAGAGAGAGAGAGAGAGAGAGAGAGAGGAAGGGGTGGAGACACTACCTCGCCCTAAACGACGAACTCGGATATTGGGAAAAGACGGAGTTCCCTATACTCACTCCAACAGTTTTCTGCAAATATCTCACAATCCGAAACCGTTTGTCTGTAACATGCATAGGAAAAAGCTGTTCGGAATTATGTCTCCACCAACATATTTGAAAATCATTGAAATAGCTGAGGATCCCCCTATTCCGAATAATTACAGAAAATAATACCTAACATTACAAAGTATTTGATATTTTTGTGTTTATACAATTGATAATAATTCCATTTATTGTAAAATTTCTGGTATAATTGTGATTATCCATATCGAGTGAATTTCGTAAGTTATTCTTTCTCATTGTAGATTCTATAGTATCGGTAAAAAATGGAGAACATAAAGGCAGACAAGTCACCGTACGCCGTATATAATGAAATAACATTTTTTAAAGTGCATCAATCGATTTGAGGTTTTTTAAGAAATTTTGAATGTTGAACTTGCTGCATGATATGTAAAAATCAATTTTAAGAAAATTGTAAATTGTAGGAATTGTGACAAACATAAGATGTAATGATTTTGCAGCAGTTTTACTTAACATTAAAATTGAAATTTAAGAAACATCTTTTATGGACTTTCGTGTATTCCTGAAAATTTCAACGAAATCGCATAACGTTGATAATAATTAGAAACAATGGAAAATAGAGAAAAAAAATGCAATTTTTACATTTTTCGGCTTATAGCTCTAACAAATCTAGATATATTTGAAATCTTCAAAATTAATTTTGTTTAATTATCATTAGAGGCACATGTTAATAAATGGTACAAAAATTACATTTACTACTTTATTTTCACGATTCCGATAAAACAACATATTTTTTAATATATTTACGTGCGTCAGCTAGCAAACTATTATTGCATCATCTGCTCCAATGTCAGTCTGAGTTCACGCTATGACCGATTTAGGTGTTATCATTTTTTAGAAAGTCTCCTAATAACTCTTTAGCCACCGAAGTATTGGACATGCCGTTCTCTGTCCGGTTCATTTTTTACTGTAATTGATATTTTACTATTGCAAACGTGTTCACGATTCCTCAAAGTTCGTTCAAGTGTATACAGTAGCTTACGAAAGTATTTGTACACCTTTCACACTTGAATAACTTTGTTAAGATTGAATCCTTTCTTGAGCAATTACAAGCATTGATTTATCAAATGATGTGCAAAAAAGGATTTTAAAAAAGTGGCAATTGGTTTGCATTACATGAGAAATAGAAAAGCCACTTTTTAAACATTTTTTATTTGAGCCTCGTCCTAAAGATTTTAAAGACACATCTTGTAGACCTCTGATAGTTATATACATGCATAAAAATTCATCTATATCAATTGACGTACATATAAGCTACAAGCGATCGAAAATGGTGAAAACTGCAATTTTTCACGATTTTTGGTCAGTTTCTGTTTAAAATCCACAAATTCATATATATTTCTATCCGTGTCGTTTTTTCCTGCGCCAATCAATCTAGATAAAATTTTCCGTATGTGTTCAACTCACACAGGTCTGCAAAACGCATATTTTAAATTTTCATTATGAGCTCAAATAAAAATGTTTTAAAAAATGTTTGTTTTATTTTTTCACATAATTTCTACCAATTGCAATTATTGCGAGATTATTTTTGCACGTCATTTCCAGATAAGTCAAGATGTTTAGTTTAATTTTTAAAAGTTATTTAGATTTAACCCTCTAAAGGCCGAATTTTTTTCTTAAATATAAAAAAATGTATGGAATGAAAAATCAACAATTACAAACCTATATATGCAGATTAAAAAAAATTCATCAATTTAAACAATTTTATTATAATTTGTAACTTTGTAACTTTGCAGTAACAACGGATTACGATGTTTTATGCACTTCTGTGCATAAAAGCTTAAGCGTGATGTTCCATAAAACAGTTTGCATTTGGCGTTAAACATAGCTGTACGTTGCATTTGGAACATCTTATTTTTGGAACTCCTTTATTGGATACCACAGCAGTGCATATGTATTGGTATGGTCAACTATATCACTTATAATTTCACTATCAAATATTTTTCGAAGATGGGTCACAGGAGAGTAGGGGTCCTTCGGGGTGTTCAGGGCGATCTCCTTTCCAAGGGCGATGATAACTATTATTCATCTGGGATACCGATGTATAAACAATCTTTTGTGGTCCTGAATTTTCGTTTTCCGATGATGATTCGGTACTAAATTCATCGTCACTGCCAGTGATATTTATGCGTCGTTGGGTAACTACTACTGGATGATCTTCATCGGACTCAGGATCTAATAAAGATTGTTCGGTTCTATTACCGCTGATGTGTCTAATTCTAATTCCTCTATTACTTTTATGTGATTATATATCCATATTTTGGGTATATGATATATTATATAACTCTGAAAATAGAAAAAAAACAGAAATATTATCCTAAATATACCAAAATCTATCATAATAGCCTGCTATAACCTAAAAGTCACAAAACTGTATCATATATTAGGTAAATCGGAAAGTTCCGTCCGTTTTTTTACAAAAAGTATAGCTTTATTCATGAAAGAAAATGAAAAAGTACGTTAATCAAAATATTGTCCATCGTTAGCGATGACTTTTCCCATCTTTCGGGCAGCAAGCGAATTCTGCGTCGAAAGAATGATTCATCTTTGGAGGTTATCCAGGCGGAGATCCATTTTTCGAGATCTTCGTACGAATTAAATCGTTCTTCAGCAAGTGCATGTGCCATCGACCGAAACAAGTGGTAGTCAGATGGGGCACAGTCTGGTGAATAAGCCGCATGTGGTAGCACTTCCCAGTGAAGTGCTTCTATCGTTTCCTTGACAATTTTTGAGACGCGAGGCCGAGCATTGTCATGCAGCGAAATCACCTTACGCTGTCTCGTTTCATATTGTGGTCGTTTTTCGTGCAATGCTCGACTCAAACGGATAATTTGTTTTCGGTAGAGATCTCCTGTGACTGTTTGACCAGTTTTTAGCAGTTCATAGTATACCAAACCTTCCTGATCCCACCAAATGCAGAGTAAAGCCTTTTTTCCGTGGATATTCCGCTTTGGCGTCGATGTTGAGGGTTGGCCAGGATCACAAATGGTTTTTCGACGTTTAGGATTGTCAAAATAAATCCATTTTTCATCCCCAGTGATGAGACGATGGAGAAACCCCTTTCTTTGTTGCCTAGCAAGCAAAATTTCGCAGATGGTTTTCCGCCTTTCAATGTCTCTTGGCTTGAGTTCATATGGGACCCACTTTCCTTCCTTGTAGACCTAAGGCTTTTAAACGGTCGGAAATGACAGATTGTGCACAATTTAACGCTTCTGCAATTTGTTTTTGCGTTTGACATGGATCTTCATCCACCAATGTCTGCAATTCTTCGTCTTCGAATACTCGTGGCCGTCCAGAACGCTCTTTGTCCTCCAAAGAAAAATCACCATTTTTAAAACGTTGAAACCACTCTCTACATGTTTTATCGGAAACAGCATTATCGCCATAAACGTCTACAATCATTCGATGAGCTTCAGCTGCCGTTTTCTTCCAATTGAAACAAAAGAAGCTTATTCGGCTCAAATTCCGACATCTTCAATGTAGAAAAAAACGAAGTTATTGATGCAAGCGTAAATTGTTGTGTACTGAGTTTTATTAACAGATGTTCAAACTAAAAAGTTAGCCTTACTTTAGAGGTTATAGTTACCCACAGTTCGAGCTACGGCTACTCGACGCTAGATGGACAGAACTTTCCGATTGACCTAATACAAATAGTAACAAAATGATTATTGAAATTGCAAACAAATAAGTTGTTATTGATATGCAAACCCAAAGCTATTATGTACGCTCTATTTTGTTTAATAGATAGAATATAATAAAATAGATAGAAACACAAATAATGTAAATCGCATAAGATAGTTCCGTTGGTTTCTATCTACACACAACTTGCAAGGCATTTACTTTGATATTTCAGGTTGACGGTGCTGCCAACCGTTATCAATATTGTTATTTATTACCTTAGAGACATTATATAATTTAGACATATACGTTATCGTATAAAAAACCGAAATCATTTGGTAAAATGTCGATATATTAACATATGACTTAAAAGTTACACGGCTCCATAGAGGATTAAAGAATGTATGAATACTTTCGTGAACCATAGCATATCTATATGATATTGATGGTCGTTCGAGTCTTTAGAACCTCGCAAACATCACACTAATACATGGTGAGGTCCATATTGCGTGAAACATTTGCATTTTCGTCACAGATACAAGGAAATATATAATGAAACATGTAACAGTATTGTGATTAATAAACGAATAAAATTTATTGAATATTTTTATTGTATGTACAATATGTAATAATGCGATTTGGTACAGAGATGTTAAAGAAACGGTAAAAGTGGTGGTGGGGAACCTATGTCACTGTGTTGTTGGCCTAAAACCAGCTGCTCAAAAATTACTCCGGTACAGTATATGGAGTGTTAACGCATTTACTACCCGAGCACGGCTGAAAAATATCAGCGAGTTTTCGTAAGAAAACCGGCTCGGTCGTACCCCTCTCAATGGCACTTAGCGTAGCAAGACCCACCTATAGCGCCAAGGACCCGTAATTTATGGGCCGGTGTCGGAAATGCGAGGCACTTCGCTAACCCTTCCTTGCACCCTTCTGACAAGTTTACGCATCTGAAAATAACGCATCAGCTTGTGGGCGTTTCGCAACACAGAAAACCGTCCGAAATACGTGTAATTGGTCAAGGCCAATGCCCCACTACCCAAATAGGACATAACCTTATTGTTGCGTCGAATCCGCGAACGCAATTGCCGCGGCTATCTCGAACTGCATAACTTTGCTTTATTATTAAATAGTGAGTGTTTCGTGGTACAAGGTGTCGTTGACGCTCGTGAGCAAAGGTCGCAGTAGTTAGTTTTATGTAACTCGAGTTTGAAACGGTATGACGTTCCAGTGTAGTGTGTGATGCTCGAGTTTCGAATCTGTTTGAGGTAAAAAAATGTGCCGTATTTATACTGTCTTGAGGTCGCGCCTGGTCTCGGTGTGTTGCTCGTGGGGGAGGTTTTGGTGATTTATGACGGTAGAAATGTGCAAATGTTTTGGCTCGCGTTACATCCAAGGTTTAGATTAAATGCAAGTAGAAATCTTATAATGTTTGTTGTTCAGGGATTGAACACTTATCTTATGTATGTCCTATGCACGTCTTCGACGGTCCTTCTGTGAGTTCTAAAAACGTCCCAATAATACCCTATGAATTTCCTAGGAAAGTCTTCAAACGTTTTTCGAACGTTCAAAAATAATGTCCTCTATGCACGGTACAAAGAATTTTATTGTTTCTTATGTTTTCGCAACAAATGTCATGTATTAGAAATTAAGAATAAGATAAACTAGAATATAAAAAAATTGAAATTATTGAGAATAGGAGCCACGTCGGTCTGATTGGTAGACCTGTCCTCTGCAGACACAACTACTTGTTATGATATTACTAAGATTAGTATTAGGTTTTCAAGTTGTCAGCTTGTTTTATACATACTTCGAAAACACGCTTGAGTGGCGGACTCAACATTGGAACATATGTTGTTGCATTACATCTGTACCACAACATATTTGGAACACATAACAATTCGTGTTCCAGATATCCTGGCCGAACCTTATTAGTCGCAAAGTAGACAAGTGGTTTACGGTAGCGTGTAGCCGCGGCATACACGTGTACATACTGATGTGCACTGATATATGTGTGTTACATTCTGTCCCACTAGATACCTTCCTGTAATTATTACATTTATTATTATTATTATTATTAATTAATAATCATTAATAATTATTATTATTAATCTTTACTACTATTAATGCTATTATCATTATTTCTACTAATATTACTACTATCGCTATTAATACTATCTCCAACACATTCTGGAGATATCAGGACACACGAAATTTTGTTTCAAGAACATTCGTAGGGTAGAAGACAATACCGATATCCTGAAAATAATTCAGTAATCGTGTTTAATTGCTCTTACTAATCGGTGAATCCTTCGCTCTCCAGATATTAATATTTTATGTGACAATAGTTCAGTCAGAGTATATTTTGATTTAATTTAATTTGTTTCATGACCTATTTTTCTATGTCAATTATTTCAGTCTCCATAAAAAGTTACAAAACGATCTAACGAGAAAAGTTTTATATAGAACAAGTGTATCTCTGGTTAGAAGAATTTATGCTAATTTATACTCAAACGCATGCATTGTTTAGATGCAATAGAGTTTTGTACGAGCTTAAAGAAACGGAGTACGCTGCAAATTCGTAACAATATTGTTTCTTAGTTTGTCAATCGTTTTTAAATTATCGATGTAGATTGAGCTTTTCCAAATTTCCTACGGAAATATCTGAAACGTAATCGATATCTTCTCTTTGTGAAATGAACCGACCATTAAATTTTTATTTCACTGGAGCAACTATTTTCTCCTGTGCTCGTAAATAATGATAACCGTAAGTAAGTAAGTAATGATACACCGTGTTCCACAATTAATTTCATAAAGGTCGTTTTTTTTTGAAAATAAAGGGATCAGGCGAGTTTGAAAAATACTGGTGTGAAAATGAAAGGTGTATTTTTTCGCCGAAAAATTGTTATAATCTTATAAATAACTTTGCAAACAGTAGAAAATTGTTTAACGTACTAAATTACCATGATTTGAAATATTATAGTCTTCCATTTGCAAAAACCTCCTAAAACTTGTTGTAAGTGTTCTCATTGCCATTTTATTGAGCGTTAAGTATGTCGTCGGCACTAAAATAACCCGTTCATCACGGGGAGATTTCACGGTTGGATTTGTTTCACATATATGTACCTATATGCTGTTAATATGTAAGTTTAATACGTGTCATACAGGTATACGATCTTAGGATATGAGTGGTTAAATTTTCAGAAACAGACATTACAATTCTCTCCAAAGCTTCCAAAGTTCATCACCCAACGCATCTAATCAATTATAGTTTTACCATTCTTCGTAATCGTCGTTCAACTATTTGTTTAGCAACATATTTTTACGCAGTGTCTAGTCTTCGAATTTCAATTTTAGATTGATACGATTTGAATATACAATTTAAAATTCGGACAACATCGTTTTCATTCAAAGCTAACACGGGAACATATGCAGATACGAAAATCCGATTTTGATGAAACTTTTGAAGACCTTTGGTTCTTCGAAAAAAATTTGACACGTGCTTTTTTATCGGCAACCATTCACTTTGAAGGGGTGATAACAGCCCTCAAAGTCGGAGTATTTTTGAGATATCTCGGAAACCAGAGGTCGAAAAAATTTGAATTTTTTTTAAATTGTGTTTTTCAATGGAAAATGTAATCGCACAAGAAAATTTTAACAAAAGTTTTTTGTTTAAACAATAAAGCTATAAGCTCCCATAAATTTCGTAAAAATCGGATTTTCGCATTTGAATATGTTCCCTTGTAAGTAAAACGACAAAAATAGTCATACATCCAGATTAAGGAGCTTTTTATAAAGAAAAAACTTCGATTTTCAAATCTGTGGTTATATTAATCTTTAAAAAATTTCGTAACGTCTGTAGTTATTTTTATTTTGAATTTCAGTAGAAAAAAAACATCTTTGGTTTTTAACCTCCCACGTGGCAGAAAGGGACATTGGAGAAAAGTACCACAGGATTCCGAAAATATAGATTACATGTTTGAAAATCCGCTCGGCATAATCAATCTTTAACGTTATATTACAAGATGTTAACCCTTTGCACTCCAAGCAATTTGAATTCCTAACTTCGAGGCATCTTTGGCCCAGAAGAATTTCATTGTATGCGGTTAATTAATATGAACTAATCGTTATTATTATTACTAATCGTACGCGCAACACTTCAATTTTCACTGACTTCTTAAATACAAACATTGTAGTATAACAATTGTTTTAAATAATAGTCTGACAATTTTTAATGTCGCCTCAGAGGAGCCATTAGGTGCCATTCCTGAAATTGTGACACTCAATTAGCATAATAAATTATTGTTCTTACAAATTTGAATAATAAACGATGTGGTTTTAATTGTTCAAATCTCTTAATACTTCCTCAGAAATTAATTTTAGTTTTGAATTAAAAACAAATACTTTCATGATCTGTTCTTTTGTTTTCATCATGACTCGAATTTTCAGTTAAATTTTCTGATATTATACACTGAAAATGTGAAAATATTAGAAATTTTATGTTGGTTTATCTTTAGGGTCACTAAGTATGAACTCTTTATCAAGTTTTATAATTACCTGTTCATTTGTCTACTAATTTCATTGAAATATTTATAATACTGATCCAATTGAGGTTTATTTTATAGTGAAAAATACAAGGCAAATTATTGATTTGATTGTCAAATCAATTATTAAAAAACTAATTGTTATCTTAATAAGAATGCGAACACAATAACTTATGAAAAACATATTTAAACATGTGTAAAAATGCGTGAACAAAACATTTGACGTTGGCAGTAACCTTTTCTATGAGAAAGTTGGAATCGACGTATTGAAGTTAATTAAACTTGTCTGTAAAACCTTTTATAAATCCTGAAGTAAAACGGATTTTTATTGGATGTGCAACTGCAGTCCCCAATTAAAGAATTTTTAGGCAATAACAAGAATGTTAAGTGGTTATGATGATCACATTCGGTACTTGGAAATAGCCGCAAAATCTGAAAAAGAAAACGAGAGGAACTCAAAGAATACCTGGCAAAAATTACACGCAGTTGTTACGTAATTCCGTTCCAAGGTCTAACAATGTCGGCTCGCAGTGGCGTAAAAACCTTCCCATGCTGCTTGCAGCGAGATTCAGGGCTGCATTTCAACTTGCGACAATATTTAACGAACAAGCTAATTAAGAAATTAATACATAATGTTGTTACGAAGACTTCAACTTCTTGCCGACGGATACATTTTATACGCAGAGATAAAAGCAAGAATGAATAACTACTTATTTTCAATAACGATCGTCTCCACAAAATTTTAACTTTTATGTATAGTTCTGTTTGCTCTATGCTCCTCTACCTTCTTTTAAGATTTATTGTCAAATCGATCTGTTGATTGTAGATTATCGATTCGGCAGTCGATTACTCTCGAACGTAGGACTGGTCTCAATTTTTGCAATATTTACATGCAGTGGCCGGCGTTAATATTCGGACACCATGTTACTTTAGAAATTCTTGCTATATATCTCCACTGTTAATGGACTTAAAGAATTCATCCTATTGTAATAATAAAAAACACTTATTTTAGATGCTAGAAACATACTTTTTATACATTTAATTTGTACACTTTTCGCGTTAATCAATGTTAAATAAAATAATGCTGACTTTTGACATCGCAAAAATATTCGGACACTTTGCGAATTATAGTTTTGTAATTAAAAATATACATATACTTTAGCAAAAGGATAACGATTTTAGTACTTTGTTGCATTACCCTGTTGTTTAATTGCATGGCTCAATCATTTGGGTACACTATTTTTTTAATTTTTTTTATTTATTTTATTTTTTTTTATTTTAATATTATAGCGGAATACGTGACCATTCTTCACTCGATCGTAATTTTAATTCTTCCTTCGACCTTATCGGTAATATTCTGATTCGACGATCTAAATAATCCCATAAATTTTCGAATGGATTTAGATCCGGTAACTGTTGTTTAAGTTAATTAAGTAATTAATTAATTAATTAAACCGGAGGTTGCAATACTATGGAACAATTATACAATAAATATTCTCGAACTACCCGTGATTCGTGTTTCGGATCATTATCTTGATAAAATTTAAAACTGTGTTCATATTAGTGGCACTTGTTATTAAATTTTATTTCAAAATATGTAAATATTTATTCTTATCTAGAATTCCATCCGTGAAAACTAATTCGCCCATTCCAGCAGCCGAGATACAATTCCAAACGATTTCAGTCCCTCCGCTGTGTTTCAAGGTGCGTCTGAGATGTTTAGTATGAAGCTCTTCATTGACTTTACGCCATATACTTGCGTATATAATCTAATAGTAATCTTTTCTTTCGATTCGCATCGTTAATATATGGTTTTTTCGTGGAATGCTGCCATGGTATCCACTTTCATGAAGCATTCGACGAACTGTATCAGAATGAACTTCCTTTCCGGTTTCTTCAAATAACTCTGCAGACAATTTCGAGGCACTTAAACTAAGATCTTTTTTCATTTTTTTAATCATATTACGTTTGTTACGAACGTCGAGTATTTTTGGACGACAACGCTGAGGAAAGATTCAACTCTATGCTCAAAATTATATCTTCGTATGATATCCGTTACAGTGCCCTTACTCAATTGTAATAATGTACCGATTTCTCGGTATAATTTCTCTCTCTCGCGATTATAAATAAGAAGTTGACGTACATCAAACCTTGTATTTTTACGTTTACGTGGCATTTCCACAACTAATACGTACAATACGAACGAAGTTCGAAATTAAACTAACTTTACCAAATAGTGCTTATATCTCATAAGTGATGTATAGAAACATATTTACAAATATTGCCACCGAATACCGTATTTGACTTAACAGGACGGTCAAACTGCGAAGCGTATGGAATGTCCGAATATTTTTGCGATTTCAAAATTGAGCATTATTTTGTTTAACATTGATTAACGCGACAAATGTACAAATTAAATAAATAAAAACTAGGTTTCTAGGATTTAAAATAAGCATTTTTTATCATTTCAAAACAACAAATTCTTTAAGTTCAGTAACAGTGGAGATATACAACAAACACTTCTCGAGTATTATGGTATCCGAATATTAATGCGGGCCACTGTAATATTATAAAGGGCAGGAATTTTAGACCGATATTATGATTAGAAACTATTTATATGAAAATCTCAATACGAATATATGTATATCAACGCGTACAATATATTTATTTTTTCATTAAGTTATTTACTATACTTAAGTTATTCCTAACTTACTAGGTACAAATGAAACATAGTGTTTTGATATTTTAAAAAATCTTTTATTTAAGTAAACATGAATAACATTGATACAATTAACAGGCTTAGATAAAAATGTAATAATTAAACGTAAATTAATTCCTTCGTTATTAGCTTTAAGTATCAAAATATTGTGAAGAGTATCATTTTTTAACAAGGAGACTACCTTGTTATCACCGATTTAGTTGAGATTTTGTACAGTTATAGAATGCATTCTCCTGGTCACGAATAATCCCCACTATAGGGGGAGACACTCGATAGTTTTCGAGATATTTGTAATTAAACAAGCAATGAAGTGGCATCGAGCTAAACTAGTAGGCTCAGGTTTTTCGAGTCAATTCGTAGTAACTTCTTTTTTTATTGTATGTTAAATAAATATCGAATAAAATATTTTTACTAACTAAAGGTGTGCTTAGAAATGAGACTTATTATCTCACACAGAAGTGATAGTAAATCACTACCATTTCATACTCTAAAGGCTATAATTATAAAACAATAATAATATAAAAATAATTGCTGCTTGTTTGCATTTTGAACTAAATTTATATTTTTCATGTTTGAACTTTAATTTCAAATATTTCGAAAAGTATTGAGTGCCTGACTCTATGTATAATGGGGTATGTATGTTCCTAATTAAGAGGGCGCATTCTGTAACTCTATAAAATCTCAACTACATCGGTGATTTTAAGGCTTTGCAACTTCCTTGTAAGTTATATTGTAAATAGTGCAATATATAGCTTACCTCTTAGCGCTCCAAGCAATCTTAATTCCAAAATCGAAACATTTTTTTGATGTAAAATAATTCCATTGTACATAGTTAATTTCCTTTCGTGAATATAAAGTTTATTACTATTTGTTGTATGCGAAGGTGTCACGTCGGTGATACCTTCTTCTCAGTGTACGGTATCGTCAGTGTCGCGATTTCTGTTCTGTTCGTGATGTCTGTATTCGTCTGTTTGCGATTTCTTGTTCGTGTTGTCTCTGAGATCTAGGTTGGTATCTTCGTGTTATCTCTGTGTTCTCTTTTGTATCTGTCGATTCTTGTCGCGTTCTGTCCGTTGTCACCTCGGTTTTGTCGTCATTGGTTGAGGGTAGTTTTTGGTGGAGGAATTTAGCGTTTTTTAATTGGTTGTAGGAATGATGGAAAGAGCGTGCTTGTGGGGGTATATCTGAAGGAGTGGGAAATTGTTGGTGCTTGACGGAGTGTCTCGGAAGGACTAGGAAATGGTGTCGATAAGGGATTAACGTCGTTTATTGCAGGGTTTGTCCACTGGTCTTCACGTGCGTTGCACGTGGGTCTGTTCACGTGCGTCGCACGTGGGGTCCGTTCGTCGGAGTCAAAATTGTCCGTGTTCGGCGCGGTCGTAAGTCGCGCCTTCTATCTGCCCTTTTATTGTATGTCTTTACAAAATTCTGACTGCGGGGTTAGGCACGGACAACCTTCGGTGTTGCCGTCGCAACACTATTAGTCGTACGTGCAACATCTCGATTTTTACCGACTCCTTAAATGCAAACAGGGCAATGTAAAAGCTGCTTTAAATAATAGTATGGGAATTTTTAGTGTCGCCTCGGAGGCGCCATTGGAGCGCTAAGGGTTAAAGATGACTGAAAATTTATGAAGTATATCACAGTTTTCTTTTTACCAAAAGATGGAATTATGGGATAGTAAAAAATTTTCTTATCCTGGATGTCTCCGTAACGTTAAAAAAAATTGATATGGAAGATTCCTGAGGCATTTCTAAGCACCATTTCCCTTTTTCAGTTAGCAATTTGACACTTCGTTTTCGAATTAGTAACCTTTTGACCCAGGCAAACTTTGAGACGTATCGGAGGTACCAAACGATAGAAATTCAGTCATAACCTAGATTGAGAACGGTGAAATTTTTCGTTAGGTGTGCATTTCTATAAAAGTATATTGAAAGAATGAAAACAATGAATTTCACTCCAATAAACCAATATTATTTATTTATTTCTATTGCGTCGAATCATTGATGCACATACTAAACATTTAATATTAAATTGAAGCTTTTCAATAGGCGGTTCTTATGCCAACGGATCAAAGTAAGTTAAGTGCTTACAGTATCGTTAGAGCGAATTTTTTAAGCGCCTTGAGGCGTCTTCGGTATCACAAGCGCAAATTTATTAAGCACCTTTAGGCGCCAACCGTGGTCAAAGGGTTAACGTAGACGCATACCAATCAGAGTGCGGCTGTAGCAAACAGATTCCGACTCACCAACGGAACCCGGTGAGCGTGGCATTGCCGTTGGCCGAACCGAAACTGAATAACTCGGAAACGAAACGTTAAATTGCGAATTGGAAAATGGTGTTCAGAATCATCTCAAGGATCTTTCATTTCAAATTTCTTTAAACTTTATGAAGCACGCTGTATCATAATATTGTTGGAGCGACGAATAGCGACCCTGAGGCACCGAGAACAAACGTCGCAAGAGAGAGGACCAGAGGCTATAATGTATTTCGGAGCAACTGTACCTGTACCATTAAAGTTCATTTAAAACTGACTTCCGTTCACTCGCAATCGCTACGTTTTGCTAGTTCCAGTATTACAGTAATATGAGCATTATGTATATGTATAGGTATGAAATATTTGCCTAACAGTTTTTTCAAAATTATAATGGCATATAATAAAACACCGAAAAAATGACAAGAAAAATAGGTAAACACACCGATATATCTGTATTTCAGTTTTTATTATGGTTTTGAGAAATCCTTTGTTGGAGGATATAACTTCAAAACCTCCATAATTTCATACCATTGTAATAGTTTAATTGATTGGAAGATTACATAACTATTTATTGCTTCAGATAATTCGTAAAGAATTGACAATTTTATAATATGAAAATTATAATTCTAAACAGAAATATTTAACTGAGTACGTTATACGTTATTAATGTTTAATAAAATTATTTATGTTTGTACAATTCTTGTGGATTTTATAGCAATAAATGCAAATATAATATAGCCTTCAATAAACAAATGAACTAACGAAAAATGCATTGACATTCGAATACAATATATTCGTTCTGTTAATAATTTGTTTGTTAATAGTCTGTTTGAATTTAATACATATAACTTGAATGTACAATTAATTTTAATGATAATACTTTCACAATTTATTAAATGACATTCTACAAAAAATAAATCAATTTTTTAAAATGCTATTCACTAACGATGATTCGTTAAAGAGTACGATCAATCAATCTAAAACTTTCATATACGTTTATTATTCTTTAAAACATTTATGAGGACATTTTTCGGTTCGAGTGGATGAGTGTTTTTACACTTGCTCAATATTTATCTTCCTCTTCCAAGAATTTAACTTTTAATGAATTTAAATGAATAA
The DNA here is from genome assembly GCA_028453745.1 of Agapostemon virescens. Classification (NCBI taxonomy): domain Eukaryota; kingdom Metazoa; phylum Arthropoda; class Insecta; order Hymenoptera; family Halictidae; genus Agapostemon; species Agapostemon virescens. The sequence goes on along the minus strand of CM052096.1, from coordinate 14,416,116 downwards.
ATGAAAAATGACCAGCATTTGTGGATAGTGCGATTTCATTGATACATTTGTGTATTGACTTATAAGAAATTGATACATTTATTAATCTAGTATAAAACATTGTAGGCATGCGAGTCAGAAGTACGCGGTGTTTATGCAAATTAAAATTATATGTAGTAAATACAATTTTTGCTAGCTAATTGGCTAACTCTTCCACGAAAATATAAGATTAGGTATAGTCGGTCAGGAAAATATTGAAACGCCAGAAGCTTTGTATTTTGAGTGGTTATGCAATTATGTAATTACAAAAATGAGTTGAAATATATTAAAGTACAATATAAAGTATGTATCCCTAAACAGCTGATTTCTTATTGATAAATGCGTTAGTACCAAAGAAAAGTCTAAAAATACAAAATTTTATGTGAAACATGTTGGGCCACTTCACGATTTTAAGCTATTAAATAGAATTTCCTCTATTTCTATCAACGTGATTTAGGCTAATGGTATATTGCTACTTATTGTTTCGCAATAATCTTTGCTAAATTTGTTAACCATTCTTTTAATCTATTTTTGAATTCTTCTTCGTTACTAATTGTCATTTTTTTAACTGTACAGTACAATTTAGGCCACAAAATTGTTGATAGGATTTAAATCAGCCGATTGGGTTTAGTAAAAATTTCTGCACAAATCGAGCCTTACGTCTTGAGTCATTATATTCAGTCAAATCCTTGTCAAATCCCCATATTTGTTGCACTTTTTCTTAATACATGAGCGCCGGTCCCGCAATAGTGCGTGTTTTGTAAGTCTGTCTCTTGAATTGAATCCGAAATCTTGAACGATTTTGTTTCTATTAAATTGTACATGACGAATATTCAATCAAAATATACTATTGTACGAAAATGTATAAAGTTTTAAATATTTTCTTTAGCTACTCATTATTCAGAAACAAGCAAATGAGTTCATAATTAATTAAGTAGTTCATATGTCGCCGGCGCTCAATGTGTTAAATTATGTTTATAATTATGTTTTAGAGCAAGTAAACACTCGATTTGATCTAAAACGTCCTCAATGAATATAATTTCACCCGTAGCATTTGTAGATATACAGGGTGTCCCAAAAGTAATTTAACAGCGGGAAATGAGGGGTTGCTGAGGTCATTTGAAGCAACTTTTTTCCTTAGCGAAAATTCAATCTGCGGCTTTGTTAACGAGTTATGGTCGAAAATGACTGACCAATGAGAGCGAAGCGCGCGACCCAGCACGCGCTCGAACGAGAGCGTTCGACTGTCCGCCGGCCAGGCGCACGAGCAGAAGCGAGGCATCGAGCTGCGTTCGAGTGAAAGAACAAGTCAGAGAGTGCGAACTTTCCGATTTTTTTTTACTACGCGACGATAATAATTTTAACAAAAACGCTGTTGATTCTTATTTCCGAATGTATAAAGAATAATCACTAATTTTTCAGATCCGAAATAATAAACAATTTAGCCGTGTCAGCCGTTTTAATATTCTGGTATGCATGACATCTCACGCGTACCACATGAAATTTTTATACGATACGTACTCTGAAGATAAACCATAAGTAACCCCGTCGAAATACGTAAACGATATTTAAATTTAAATAATTCTGTGTCCGAACAGAATTCAACGAACGATTCGCAAAACTAATTTAATAATAGGTAATCGCGTTAAAGAACATGCAGGATATGTGCGTTTAAGAATTGTTAAAGAATGTCATTAACAGTAAACTCACCAATCAGTTGTAAATCCACTGCATGCTTGTAAATCTGGACAGCAGGACAGTAGGACAGAGCGTTGACCCCTTACAGTGTACGGTGAACTCATCAGCTGATTCCTATTCCATGTTTATTCCTATTCCATGGCGATGAACGCAGGTGACGGACGACAGCCAGCTATTCCAATGTTCACTTTCATTGCACTGTCACTAAAAACTGACACCATAACGTTTTTAATAATAGTTGAAACGATGTTTCCTTCGTTTCAATTTATGGCTCTGAAAAGAGCCGATTTTTTAAAGAAATACCTAACAGAATGCCTAAAATACACATTTCTCACATTTTTTCCAATCCGTTGTTCTCACCGTACAAGCACATTTAAAAAGATATTATAATGTAAAACGCGCTCGCGACGTCCTTTCCATGGGAAGAAACTGTGGAAGGACTGTGGAACTGAAAAAGGACAGAGAAATTCCTTGTCCTAAGAAACAGAAAAGGAAAATACATACGTTTCAATAGAACCGTTTTCGGACTAGGTCGTTGCCTGCGACGGCCTTGAAACCACCGGCCGCCAAACTCTCGATTTGGCGAATTAACGCCATTATACTAACGCGATTATCTATTATTAAATTAGTTTTGCGAATCGTTCGTTGAATTCTGTTCGGACACAGAATTATTTAAATTTAAATATTGTTTACGTATTTCGACGGGGTTACTTATTGTTTATCTTCAGAGTACGTATCGTATAAAAATTTCATATGGTACGCGTGAAATGTCATGCATACCAGAATATTAAAACGGCTGACACGGCTAAATTGTTTATTATTTCGGATCTGAAAAATTAGTGATTATTCTTTATACATTCGGAAATACGAATCAACAGCGTTTTTGTTAAAATTATTATCGTCGCGTAGTAAAAAAAATTCGGAAAGTTCGCACTCTCTGACTTGTTCTTTCACTCGAACGCAGCTCGATGCCTCGCTTCTGCTCGCGCGCCTGGCCGGCGGACAGTCGAACGCTCTCGTTCGAGCGCGTGCTGGGTCGCGCGCTTCGCTCTCATTGGTCAGTCATTTTCGACCATAACTCGTTAATAAAGCCGCGGATTGAATTTTCGCTACGGAAAAAGTTGCTTCAAATGACCTCAGGAACCCCTCATTTCCCACTGTTAAATTACTTTTGGGACACCCTGTATATTCATTCGAGCATTAGTCGCATCAGTAAAATCAGTTTTTCTGTCTCATCGTTGAACAACTACCGTTCAACTTGTGATCATCGTCTTCGTGTTGCATTTTGAATTGCTTCGCCAAAGTAGTATCACCGTTTTACAAAATTTCATTGAATCGGGCCGAAAACGAAAGTCGTAAGGAAAGAGGATCACTGGTAAAAGATATTTAAATAACTTCACAAAATAAATATTAAGCAGTGTTGTTATCTTTATCACGTATCAAAGAGAGGTTTATACAGATTTTACAAACAATAAAGTTAAACTAATTCGTAAAGGCGTCCTTCAGGGAGGGAAGCGGGGTTGGTGCTTAGTCTCCTTGTTCATTGAATATATTTGCTGCGAACCTAGGTACAGCAATTTATAGTTTACAGAGAAATATGGTTTCCGACTTGTAGTGTGGTGCGCGGACGAACATGATGCGAAATCAGGGAGCCGCTAGGATGTTTTAGAGATGGGGACGAACCCAATGCGTAACCTGGGAGCCACTAAGAGGTAGACGCGCAGACGAACCCGATGCGAGATCGGGGAGCTGTAGGATACGGACAAACCTGATGCGACATCAGGGAGCCAATGCATAGGATGGAAATCAGTTTTGGATTCCTGATACAAAATGAGATAGCGCCTAGGATAATGAAAATTAATTGATAAAGGTCAAGCGGTAAGATCGTATCATATGAGAACGGTCAACTGAGAATTGCTGAATCCGAATGGTGAGTTAAAGTCAAATGTTACTCGAATGTACCTTGAACTAAATTGTGTGTTACAGAAAAATCAGTTCTGTTATAACTGTTATTGTCGCGGTTATACGATTGTAGTTACGTAAGTGCCTGTCGGATGACGCCCTGGCGATTCAGGGTACGCGTGGGAATGGCAATTCAATATGTATGCCAAAATATATTTGTATTATACCCACCGAAGGTATACGATTACTTGATTCGAAACTATACACGATCTCACTAAGTACAAGCACCTTCAAAACGAGATTCAGCGTAGCTGCCCCCGAGAGATAAAATTCGAAGGTTTAAGTATTGTTAAATCTAAATGGGGATGCTTTCAAAATTTCCATATTAGGAAATTGGCCACAGTAGGACTCGAACTCAAGATCTCGAGATTTGTAGCTGATCATAGCCAGCGCACACCCACGAAAGCCTCCGACCTTTCCAAGCTTCTGTTCGAATTCAATTTAGTGTTTTTGATCGCATATTCAGCCGTTTTACAACATTCACTATTGCATGTATGTTTGATTTAATGCTATGTCCCACATCGTCATTTTCGTCATTATTTCTGGAACACCACTCTACTGCAGTTTACCAGTTTGTACCAGTTTTCGTTGTCATCAGTCATCGTCATCGGCGCCATTAAGCGGTGATCGGTATTCCCCCAACCTGACTGAGTTCTCATATGGAAGATCTTAGAAGATAAAGGGAACCGGTCACAGCGGGACACGAACCTTCCGATTTGTAGCTGATCAACCCCTGCACGCAACAACAGAACCCTCCGACTTTTCCTAATCACAACACATACTTGGCCCAGAGGATTCTGGTTCTCAGTATAAGGAAAAGTCGTTCAAAATGATAAACTTGGCAACATATTTCAAGGTCATCCAAAGTGGCGACAAGGCTGTGTGTGCGACAGCCGGTGGGTCTATTTACTGTAAATCTAGTATCTTCGAAGGGGTTATTCTGACGAATTCTCGGAACTACAGCACATACGGCCACCCCCACTACCGATTTTTAGGAAAAATCTGGGTATGTAAAGGGCTCGGACGGACCCAGAAAACGGGGTATTTTCAAGTCATCCTTCGACATAGAGACGTCTTAGCAAGATCGACTTAAATTCTCTTTCGTGCAGAAGAAACCAAATACGTATATCGTAACGAGGTTAGCAGTCCCCCGCCGACTCAGCGCAACAAACTGAGAGCGGGATCTAGAGTCCACGCAACATACTCACTACTACAATTGTAACAGAACTAAGTCTGTAATATACTCTCTTTTACCAGTCTTTGGTTCTCAAATTCAATTGTTCCATTTCCTAATTCACAACCAGTAGTTGGTAAAACCCACGAAGATACATCTTTGCCGCTCGAGGTATATCTTCATTAAATTCATGAAGTTAGGAGGCTCCCAAAATCCGGTTCTGAAAGACGTTTCGGTTAGTCCACGCTCTCCTACCGAACCTAATGTGGCGACCCGGTTCTGAAAGACGTTTCGATTAGTCCACGCTTTCCCCATACATATACCAAAATCACAACCAACCTCCAGCCACGCAAAGCCGTTTAGCCCTCGGCTTTTAACACTATAATTACCAATGATACTGAAAAATTTGTCCCGTTCGAATATGCAAAAATCTTAATGAAGAATCGATAACAATCCGCAAAAAACTTGCTCTTTTAACGTTTTGAGCTACGTCTTTCAAAATGATATTCTTCCAATTTAATAAAAAAAATATTCTGCCAGATAAAACAAAAATCAATATTGACAAACGCATTATCAAATCATATGAATTCATTTGTTTTATAAGGATTACGTTTGATTATGAAATGAATTTTATACCTCATCGCGTACAGAAGAAATACATGGAAGCTCCGAACATCATAGAATACCCATAAAACATAATAACAATATCATTTACCGACTTACGAGAAACTTTGAGATACGCATATAACTTAAACAGTAAGAAAATTATAAAGAATCAGGTACAAAGAAAAGGCAAGCAATATTATAATAAAGATAAATCGATGCAGAGCTCACGATCGTGTTTCTTCTTTGATTTGAGTACCTACCATAAATGAGGATAGATACAATTGTAATTATGATGAACAAGATTAAACCACATAATTTGACAGGGTCTTGACTAAAACCAATTAAAAATATAAATTGTATCCACCACTGGGCATGCAAACGTTTTTATTTAGACCAAACAATTCCGACAACATTTCAAAATTATATTGTGGATAGAATAGTCACTGGCCTTGAGTTTTTTCTTAGAGCATTTTAATCGCCGAGAACGGCCATTTTAGTGTAAATTAATGTGAATAATGTGAATTTAATTGAGACAAGCACCGATTGAATTGGTTGAAACAGTTCATGCCTACTTCTTTTTAATATGACTTTATATTGGCTGGAATTATAGCACGTAATGCAGATCATATCGTATCGTGTAACATGTCACAAATCCGCGATATTTCCGTTCATAATCAAATAATATGATTCTATTACTGTCATCGTGCTGCGATTAAATCTACGTGTCACGAATACGAGTTTACGATGTATATTGTAAATGCGATGTATATTGAAATGTAATGATACATCCATGGTATAAATTGTGTAATACCATCTGTTGATAAACGAATCTTCTGCAGAAGTACATCCTCTTACAGAAAATGTTTAGTTTTTAAAATATTATCCACATTATTATAAGTATATATGCATAATATCATAAATACGTTTGTCACTGAATGTCGAAATGCTTACCATATTAAATGTACAGTAGGTGATTAAATTAGAGAAGCCACAATATGAACAGTATATTTATTTTGAATGTGGCAGACAAGGTTGTCTATACTATTGACAAGTATATATTTTTAATTGTGTAAATATAAATATTTTATAAAAAATAGAAAGTATTCGATGTGCATTATGTTTTATTTAAAAATTGATTGTTTTAATTTAACGTACCAGTTTATGTAAATGGTTTTTAATGATTTCATCATTCACTCTGTACAACATAGTTATCATACATCTGCACACATGAAAGGATAATATTCTAAGACATTCGAAAAATGACCAGAATAAAAAAGTCTTCTTTATGTAGCGATCTCGAATTTGTCAATTTGTGTACTCAATTTCAAAGGGTCGTACATTCCGCTCCGTTTATTCCCAATGAATTTCCCGTACGTTTGACGTATTTGCGACGAACTACGCTTATTTGATATAAAATTCATTTTTAAAAATAAACATTTAGTTCGAATAATATTCAATACAATGTACACGAACACCCATTAATTATATGTTTCATGCTTCTGATGAACTATGTTGCGACGTTTACGATTTGAGACGCGTTCCAATTAACACTTCACTCACCGGAAGCGTATTAATAGGACTTTCAATAATTACACTTAACAGAATGAAGCTTAAAAAACTATTCTTAGATTGTAGTTTTTAACGAAATTATTAGATAATGTTATTGAAGATGCATTGGGGATTGTCAGTAAAAAGTCCTATCAGCGTTGAAAGATCAGTCGAAAAGTCTTCAGTCATGGACAGTGGACCTTTAAAAATTCTGAAACAATCGCCGGTTGGTAAAGTGTTACGATGTATTTCAGTTGAGATGCATCGTACTTCGACTTCTTCCGTATCGCATTGCGTTTTTCCTCGGTTCGAATTTGCGCTATCGGTTAACTTGAGAACGTAAGAAGTGGTTAACCGATTTTTTATTAGAGCAGGAGTGTTTTCGGGAATATTTAGACTGTGACGAGAAAAAGTTAGGGAAGGTCTGAGAAATAATAAATTTGCATTCGGTCAAGAGCGAACCCTTGTCCATGGCTTCGCTCACGAAGGTCTACAAGTGGTGTTCGTGGTATACTCGAATGACCGTGGGCCCACCGGATTTATCTAACGTTGCAGATATAGCCGTGTCTAATTTCCATGTTTGGCCTGTTTGAGACCGAACATATTGTGATCACTTTCACATTTTCTATAATATCAACGTCTTGATCACATGCTGTACAATCTAAAATCAGCATGTTTTCGCTTTTTGAATTCAAATCGTAATTATGAGGTCCAGCAACGTTAGGTATAAGGACTATGGCGGCTTCTAGAAAGTGTGGTGGAGAGAGAAAGAAAAGGAAAGAAGGAAGGAGGAGCGTTTCGTCCTAGGTCCGCTAGAGGACTCGTCAGTAAGGCTGACTAGCGGGACCCTGCCTTAGACGCTGGGTAGTGGAAGGCGGTTAACACGTTAAGCGCCACGCCGAATTTCTGTGCCTTTCCGTTCAAGCCACGGTTAGCCGTCAGGCGAGCCGCTCGCCGATAGACGAATCAATGTATAAACAGTCGGGTAACGTAACGCGCGCCGCGATAGCAGAACGAAAAATCTGTCGCCGGTCCGTAGAGACCGACGAGGCCTGAACGGAAAGTCTAGCGCCGGTTCCTGGGGACCGGCGTGGCGCTTAACGTGTTAAGGACGGTATATATATGAACTGGAGGTGGATCAGGAACCAGCGGGAAAGTCTCGTCCTACTGTCCCTCTACCGGCGAGAGTAGGAGGTAGAACCGCCACAGGACATTTAGACTTAGATAGTTCATGACCTACCTATGATATAAACTAGGCCATTTGGGACACCGATAGTTTCCAGCTGAGCGGCAATGATCTGTAAAGAAAAAAAGAGGAGGGGTAAAGTAGGTAAAGAATGATTCTATTAAACACGTTTTACAATAGTATATTCTATTTTATATTTTTTATTCTTGTTAATAAATTACATTATTACGCCATACATATTTGTTTTATAAATTACATTCCTTTTATCATAAAAGAGGGTTTTAGCATATTTAATTCAGTTTTGAATGTGCTAAATAATCGGAATTCTACTGTACGACTTTGTCCCCTGCAAATTTTTTCTCATGAAATTATGTTTAAAAAATAATATTCACAATATGTAGCGAATTTATCTCTTCCACATTATTAATATATAATAAGAAAGGTTGGTCCATTTTCTGTATTATTACTGTAGGCGGTTTCGATTTTTTAAAAATAAAACATTCATTATAAGAGCACGTTAAATCCAGTGATGTTTTTAGTCCCCTGATCCAAATTACACTTCAAACTTACTGTTTTTACTACATTTTATTTAACGTGTAATAAGTACAACCTTGACATACAAAAGTCTCTTAAATGTTAGAATTAAACAATAATTGCAAACTTTTTTTTTACATATGATCTTAAGATTCTGTTTCTTGGCCTTCCATATACATTCCATTTTAAATAATCGTTTTCGTAATTTTGTATATTGGAAACCATAAGAAAGAAATTGAATTTTGTAATATTAAAATACAAGGAACCATAACATTTTAAAAGTCAATTTTCTCGAACATGAGGCACTAAATGAAGAAACATTACTCCATATTTAAAATTTATTTTTTTATGTAGAATCAACCCTTCAAATAAAATTCATACCAGTTGGAGAATGCTTCAATTAAAATATCATTTTAAAACCTTTTTATAACAAAAAGAATATTTTATTTTTAAAAGTGCACGCATAATCGCAAATAAAATAGATTGTACTAACTATAGAAGAACAATTGCATTACGTACGAAGAATATATTCTGTTCTACTTTCTCTCAAGAATCTTTCAAGCTCCGCCTAACCCTTCATATAAAAATTGAGCTGTAGTCTGGATTCATTGAAAATAGTAAAACACCGGAATATGACCCTACATGACTCAAACGAGCATTCCATACAAGCATCTGTCACCCATTTTTAAGGATGTAGAGGGTGTTTGCGAAATCGTGGTACAATCGACAAGGGGATGATTCCTCGCACGTAATCGAGTCGGAAGTATACAATACATTTTTTTCATACAGGGGTTTCAATTTCGAGAAAATCGAGTGTAAAATTTTGTTACGTACCCGTGCATTAATTAATTAATTCGTCGATCAAGAATTTATCTACAATAGCAAGGAAGACATTTTCAACATTTGTAAATTACTAGAATAAATCAATTATTGAAATTTATGGCTAAATATTAATTAAAGTCATACCATATTCTAAACGATACTGTTTAGAGATGCAAGTAGTATTGGAAATTGCGGGATAGACCGAGCTAACAAAGTAGATTTTGTCCAAGTACACGCATATCTAACGAATTTTCAAACTCGATTGTCTCAAAAACGAAGATTCGTATGAAAAAACTATATTTCTTGTTTTCGACTAGATTTTACATGAGAAATCATCCCCTGGTCGGTTGTACCACAATTTCGAAAACACTCTGTATTAATCCCTTAATTTTCAATGTTGAAAAACTTTTAATCACGTTGTTAGAGTCTAATAATGGAATTATACTAGAATCGAATCTAATAATAGAAGTATACGTAGAATTACGTAGTATATTTAGAAAACATCTACGTTTTTTCGTTAGAGACGATTCTAGCGAAATCGCGATAAACTTCCCTTTTCTCTTTAATTACTCTTAGGTTCCGCATTGCCAGTGCGTCAACATCGAGTATGTAGGTAATAATTATTTTATTGTACACTTGCATTCAAGGCAGTCGCGACACCATGACATTTGTAGTATATCATTTTTAAGAACGTACCTATGTTATGTAATGAATCATGCTATCTCTAAAATCCTTAATGGTCGACCAAAATCCTAATCCAGTAATTGGATGTTCTCGCGCGACATAACCTTACCACTTCATTTGTATCAATTAAATTATATTATTCGAGTTACAAAACGTACTAACAATCCTAGCAACTCCCTGATTTCGCATCAGGTTCGTCTGTGACTTATCCAATCTCCAAGCAGCTCCCTAATTTTGCATAGGGTTCGTTCCGCGCTGTTCTACAACTTCCTAGCAACTCCCCGTTTTCATCGAATCAGGTTCGTCTACGCATCGCTCTTAGTGACTCACCAGTATCACGTTAGGTTCGTCCACAACGTTTCAACCTCCTGCAGGTCCCTCATTTCACATAAGATCATTCTCGCCGTCTATAATCCGAGCGGCTCCTTAATTTCGCATCGAGTATATCCGTGCACCTAACTAATTTTAAACCATATTTCAAGGTTAATCACCTTTCCACTGACATTGTCGACTTATAACATTTGCAAAAGAAAGAGATCCTGAAAAAGTTTGCTACCAAAAAATAAAAAGTGTTAACACGAGCACAACCAAAAGGAAAGGAGACATTAAAACATTCATATATAAAGTTTCAAGGGATGAAAAAACGTATTGTTGTATATCAGTCCCCTGTTGAAAATTTTATAAAAGTACCAATAAAGTAATGTTAATATATTCTTTGCAATGTCTTAAGCCTATTATAGCTAAAAAACGAAATAAAAAAACATACGAACAAAATGACTGCGAAATAATTCCAATTTAATTACCCCTATACATTTTTAGGAGTTCTGGTCAATGTTATCTTGTCTATGACATTATTCTAAATAGTTACTTTTATTTAAATTGAAAATATATGCAGGAGCAATATTAAGTCTTTATTATAGATACAACTATCCGGATATTTTATACGTTTCTGTTCTCATGTAAAGGAAAGATTTTTAAAGTTATATGTTAAGTTTAAAATTAAGTAGTTATTCGCATAACCACTTATAAGAATACTAAAATTCGTTCATGACATTTGGCTAACTGAGAGTTTCTCGCAAAAAATAGAGACACACTTCTATATAAACATTTTGGAATATTAGTCTCTTGCAAACGAATGTCATCAATTAAAGCAATTTCCTGCTTTTTCTTCTAAAACTTGTATTAATCTCAGTTGATCTTATATAATCAGTTGATATTTTATAATATCAGATAACGAACACAGTACGAATCATTTCTAGGTTTGTCATTGACATACAGTAACTCACGAAAGTATTTGGACACTCTTTAAATCTAAATAACTTTTTCAAAACTGAACCAACCAACTTGACTTTTCTGGATCAACTAAAAGAATTGATTTACTAAATGACATGCAAAAATAATGTTGAAATAATTCTAATTGGTATAAATTACGTGGAAAAGAAGAACAGACATTTTTTTAAAACATTTGTACTTCGATTCGTAATGAAAATTTAAAATAAGCGTTTTTCAGAACTGTGTTAGTTATACACATGTTGAAAATTTCACAGAAATCGATTGACACGGAAAAAAATGACACGCGTAGAACGATGTAAGAATTTGTGGAATTTAAGCAGAAACTGGACAAGAATCGTGAAAAATTGCGATTTTCACCATTTTCGATGGCATGTAGCTCGTGTGTATGTCGATTGATTTCAATGAATTTTTCTGCATGTGTATAACGATCATAGATTTACCAGATGCATCTTCAATATTTTTAATACGTGGCTCAAATAAAAAATATTTAAAAAGTCCCGTTTTTATTTGATATGTAATTCATGCCAATTGCAATTTTTTCAAAATCCTTTTGGCATATCATCTAGTAAATCAATGCATCTAATTGCTCAAGAAATGTCAAGATGTTTGGTCCAATCTTAAAAAAGTTATTTAGATTTAAAGAGTGTCCGAATACTTTTTTGAGTCACTATATACTAAGTTTTGTATCAATCAAAACCGTGGTTCTTATTTAATGATTACTTAACAGAGAGTCTAAGTAACCAGCAACTTGTATATCTCACTTTAAAGGGAATATAAAAGTAGTTCCCAGTGAAACAGCCAGCGCTGTGTGACGTTTTATGGCAGAATTTCACTATTATTACTCTGGGCCTCGGTTCCTCGATTCTTAGACTACGATGGGCCTGTCACCGCTACATCGAGGCAACCCTTAGGCCATAAAACGTCGAAGGTTGTACAAGTGGTGTTTCGCACTTTGCGTTTCGAGACGGTCAGGTTTTACCACACTTGGAGTAAAATCGCAAACAGATGTGCGTGCATTTCCTGGGTTAGCAAATGTGGTTACCTCCGGAAATGTCGCAAGCATCCCCACTATCTGTTCCCGATCGTCTTGACTTATGCAGTCCCCAACGAATCGTAAGGCCCGTTTTATCAATATTGTTTTCCGTTAGTCCACCTGCTGTATAAGAGTGAGAGGGAAGAAATTGCGAAAATGGAAGGGAGCATAGTCTTTTATAAGGACTAACTTACTGCCCTTCGATCTCATTCCGTACTTATTCTGTACTCGTTACGTACCCATTACTTACTGAGACAAGTCTCACTCTGTACGCAGTTTGAACTTTTAGCTCTCATTACTCCTATGGCATCTTAGACATTGAATTCGTAGTCATCATTGCTCCTATGGTATATCTTATTTCTTCGCTCGCTCATTCTGGTTGTTACACAAATAGTTATACTTAGTTTGTTACATTATTGTTGAAGTTTTCTTGTAGAAGTGGTTTAAATACAGTTTATTAAAACTTGATCCTTCGAGTTACCTAGTCGGGGTAGTGTCGAACTAAGAATCGCCTAGTAAGGTCCGAAATATTTTACAGATCTACCGCGGACAATACACACCCAGATTGTTGGAGAAAAAGTAATAGAACATGGAAAAACCTACACCTCAGAATAAGTTATTGTTTAACCAGCTTCCTCTATCGTTTATCTCTATATATTGCAGTGACACGAATTTTGTTGGTTGCTTGATATATTCGATCCTCTGGGATGTGTATTGGAAAAAGTTCTACTTCATAAAGCGTTAAATAACACGTTTTAGAAACGGAGCGAAATGGAGATTTTTGAAATATCATTTTTCTGAAACGAAAAGCAATTTTGACAAAAGTTATCGACCTTTATAGCAACTATAAACGAATAATGTACAATGCACGCGAAATCGAACTCTTCATCTATACATACAAGTGATATCAAATTCATATATTCGAGTTATCGTATGTACGCGAAATTGGACTCGTCATCTATACATACAATTGATATCGAATTTATATATTCGAGTTATCGAATACACTTGCTTCAATTTTTGTTTATAATACGTGAATTGCACATCGCGATGCACGGTTAAGTTCTTTGGATTTGTGCACTTTCTCGATTAATACTTAACCGATTTTGAACCAATTGATTTTAGCTCCCTATAAAATCTTTATCTATCAATAAATAGAAATTTTTAATTGTGTTCTGTAAGTACAAATGAAATATAATTATAAATTATAGATTTTATGCATTTATGGCAAACATACGTATGTGAATTTTAACGTAATTGAAATATGTAAACACTGAAAGAGAAAGAACATTGATATATTATTTTTAGTATTTTAATTGACACAAAATATTTTTATTGTATTTGTTATAATAATTTGTAAAGGACCGCTCTTTTCCAAGGTTCTGGGATAAGTGCCGTGGGGTTCATCACAGTCCTCTTACCAAAAGGACTAGCCTTCCCCACTCCATGGCCAGATCCTTCAGGAAAATGCTATCCTTGTTCTTTTAACATAGCGGTACGACCTGGGGTCGCCTACCATAATTAAAGATTCCTAACTTTCTAAACGCGTGTCAACGAGTGCATTCCATCGAGCGTGTGCATAACTTTAAGCCGTCAGCCCTCGGCAAAGAACCACCCGTTGACCGGATGCGTCTTGAAAGGCTACACCGAACCTTCGACCCTGCCATAAAATAATCAAAAGCGGACTAGCGTCGGGCTATCTGCCTTCGATTTCTCCCAAAACGAACTGTCGCTAACATATTTATGTAAAGATCCGCAGTTTCTTAACTAGAGTTCATTAAAAAACGATTGGATAGTTAAGTTCATAAGATAAATGTAATGTATTACACATAGATCAAAGTATAAATGATTCCGTTTTTGGTATATCAATTTTATTTTTTGTAAAAGATAGAGAAGTGTATTTTAATTAGTTATATATTCTCCATTATTTAGAATAATTTTTGTGCAATTCATCAGATAGATCTTTTGAGATGAGTATTAGAATGATAAGTGTATTATTACAATTAGTTCTCAAATATTAAAATTCAACCATATAACCTGGCTTAATACACAGGGTGTATCTGAATGGCTGGATTAGCCGGTCAGGGAATGATTCTGTTGAAAAATTCGGAAAAAAAGGAATAATATTTTCTTTGTTCGACGTTTCGTTTTCGAGAAAATTGAGGTTGAAAATTCTATCAAGTACGCGTATACTGTACCATTTTTAGATTTATCTATATATTGTACTATTTCGAAATTTATGTTTGTACTTTCTAATAAATCAAAAACGTCACTATATAGATAAAAAAACTACAATCTTAATATATGTAATTATAAAAATTTTGGGCGCAGCGTAAAATATAATACAAAATGAATATTTCAAATACTCTTATTTAGTGTTACTCTTAATAAGACATTGTATTTTGAGATTATTAAAACGGAGTTAACTTTCAAATTCCTTAAAGGGAATCTTTTGTAATATTTTTATCTTGAAAAGGTTGGTTGCCATAACACCCATATACATATATTAAGAAGAACAACGGAAACGGCAACCATAAGTTTTGTATAAATAATTATTTATTGCTAGGAATATAAAAGAATAACAAAAAGTAAACCTTATAAGCATTTACATCAAAGTTAGAACTAACGTAGGAATTCTTTTCAATAATTAATGTCTCCTCATTCAGTAATGACAAAAAAGATATGGATCTACTAGATTTTACACCGCGTTTAATATTTGGTAATATTTAATATATTATTCATTTTTAATATTTCGCCTATAATTCTTTTGTTTAAAAAATCACGTTAATTTGCATTTACATATTTTGTACCAATTCTTTTTCAATAAATCCTGAGGTATTTGTTTCCACTGTTCACGGATTGTATCATATAAATCCCAAAGTTGAATTTTTGACAAATCCCACAGATTCTCTATGGGGTGAGAGAGACATTGAGAGAAAACCACATTTTTTAGTACTGAATCAATCTTTTACACATTGCACAGTACACTTAAGATCTCGGTCACGCATAAAAATTACATTTCCTTCTGCATAAAGTACATTTTCAACAGCATCTATGAGATGATCTTGTAAAATATACTTAAACATGTATTGATTCCTGATGCCATTAATTCGGTACAGTGATCCAACGCCAAATGTTAGTCACTAGTAAAACATTAAGGATCATTAAGTTTTTTATTTTTACAAATTCGGCATCAACACATGCCATGTGAATAAATTCTGTTATTCGGCCTCGTCCGAATAAATAACCCGTTCCCCTGCATTAATTAATGCTAATTAATGCTAAGACGTATAGTTACGTTATATGAACGTATTGAAATGTTTGTTATAAATATACTACTATAATAATCCATGTATACATTCCTTTTCGGGACTGACGAAAAACCAAGTCAATCTGTTTTTGTGACTGCTAAACGAGAAGACGATAATTGGGAGAATAATTAGGAGAATTTCTTATGTCACTTTTATCTATGATCAAAAGATTATAATGTTTATTTTTTGTTATTCTTATATATTTCTAACAATACATGACGATTTACATAAAACTTGTGATTATTGGTTCAGTTATGCTCTGTTACGAGCCGATGGCCATGCGGTTTTGCGTGGCCAGAGGTTTATTATGTCTTTGAGGAATAAATGTGTAGGGAGTCGTGGACTAACCGAAACGTCTTTCAGAACCGGGTCGCCACATTAGGTTTAGGATGTTCGTGGACTAACCGAAACGTCTTTCAGAACCGGGTCGCCACATTGGTTTGGTAGGAGAGTCGTGGACTAACCGAAACGTCTTTCAGAACCGGGTCGCCA
>CM052096.1:14359380-14387907 GCA_028453745.1 Agapostemon virescens | reverse complement strand
CACATTGTATGCTTACCTGTATCCAGAAATGTTATTAGTAGTTTGACTACCGACTAGAGTACGACTTCGAAATATTCAATCTGAGTGTTCAATTTTCAAGAATGCGTTACACGATAGCAGAGAAAGTGGAAATGGTTATCATTTATGGTGAATGTCATAGAATTATGAGGGAAGCGGTACGTGTGTATGGTGAAAGATTTCCCGATCGTAATAATAGACCTTCACTTTCTGTCTTTACGAACATTATAAAAAAGTTTCGTGAAACTGGAAATTTGTCAGGCAGTATCATTAGTATTGCAACGTTTTAGATTATGTCTCAGTGTTCAAGGTCGACATTTTGAACACTTGAAGTAGCAGTGAATACGTACATAACATGTTACATGTAAATCGTCGTAGTGTTCGAAGAGTGCTTTGAGACATTTTATTTTCTATTGCACTTGACCTTGCGTGACCTTAAATGACCTTCATAATAGGTCATTGTATTCGTCTTGAAATACACTATCAGAATGTAAATAAAAAACCATATCATTCCATTTAAAAAAACAGAGTTGACCTTTATATTTCCTTGACGTCTCCACCTATAAAAAAATTAATGACATCAGATTACGAGCCCCTCGATATCAAGTAAGTTTGGTCTGATCCTTTTTTTTCTATCTTCAAAAGCAAGCGAGTTATTCAGGTGACCTGTTTTAGGTGCCGCACCCTGTGTAATAGTTTGTACAAGTGGTATGAGGTAGTTAAAAATTTAAGAAATGATTCTTTTTGACACTACAACAGGTGAATAGAGACTAACAACGTTGTAGTTTTAGTTTTTTTTTTCTTTAGTCATTAATGACGAAATGTGACGAAAAACGGAGTATTAAGTATGCATTGAAATAGCGATTTCATTTACAGTTTATATTGTTGTGGAGCATCTATTCTTAAATATTCTTCCACCTGTTGCTGAACACCCTGTTGTAGTAACGAAAAAGTACAGTAACGTAGAGATGATACCAGACCTGTTTACATTTTATCGGAAAACAATTTAAGTACCCTCTTTATTAAAATTATTCACTTCAAATATTTTGTACAAACATGCGCACACTAATATTTATAAAGAATGCTAGAGGAATTGATTTTAAAACCAGAAAAATATGCAAATCGTGCCATGATAAAGTGATTTCTTTTTTGTGGGTGATTTTGGAGGTTTTGTTAAAAATGTAGCATATATAAAATTCGAAAAGTAAATGCTTTTTGCTGACACAAATCTTTGAGCACTGTAATTTCTGAAAACTTTTTTCTGAAAACAACATGTACTTACAAATTTTTGCATTGAAAATTATTTAACGGATTGATTTGATTACTTTTTGTTTTTATTAAGACGGGTAAAGACTTACTCTGTCGCGTATTTTATCTGGAAAGATTATGTAATTAGATTTTATTTTTTAATTTCGCTTTGAACAACTTTTATTGGAAAATTTAAAATAAATTCGGGAAGTCTCATTTTGCAAGCTTTGATACGCTATGGTTTAAGATAGTGTCTTTAAAGTTGACGCAGTAATGTGCTGTTCAAGGTGGGTGTACTCTATTTCAGGTAAGCGAGCCGTGCACTCCTCTGCTATGGTTGGCTAACTCATACCACTTGTATCCGTGTGTATGTTGCATACTGCCTTTAATATGGTGTAAAAAATATGGACAAATGTTGTCCTATTTTCAGTAGTTGCATATGTATTTGAAAATCGTTGCATTAATTTATCTTGTTTAGAAATTCCCTATTTTTAATTATTGTAATAATAACCCCTTGCCATAAGGGAACAGTCTCGTGTAAAAATTCCTAAATTTAATAATTTTCATAGATATTAATTCTATCTTTAAATTGATTTAGCCGCTTCTTCATCGTACAAAATTTTTGTTAATTGTTATATCTCTTTATTCTATTACTTGGTTTTATTTCGTTCGCAATGAACAGATATCTACTTAAAAATTGTTTCTGACTGGCGTAGATATAATTAGAAATCTCAGAATGGATAAACACAATTCAAAATGTAATGACGTTTAATAAATATGTTTATTGCTATCGCTCCGAACGAAAATAAATAATTTATTTTGATTACATATTTCTTGCAAGTAATTCCATTATTTTGTAGCAATTTTTTAATAAAAAAAATATCATGGGTATAACGTAAAAATATAATTTCGGTACTTGTGAGAGTGAATAAATGTGAAATAGTTTGACAAAATTTTCAAGTAGTTAGCCATGTAGTTTTTAAAATTTTACCTATACCAGGAAAAAGAAATACGAAAAAGGAATTTTCGAAAATATCTTGTTTAACAGTAAACGTACCGAGCACAAAATGTGACGGATTATGTTACCTTATAAAACTGCAAAACTGAAGGTATTCAGATTTCTCACATTTTTTATAACAGTATGTATTTTCATGAACAAAATTTAAGCATTCTTAATGAATGTATAAGTATAATTTCAAGAATTACAAAATAAAAGATGCGAAACCAGTCATCTGACCGATCGTGGTACGGTTAGTATTAAATTGATATAAACATATTTATTTAACGAAGAATTTTCAAGGGTCCATGCTTTTAAGAAATACAATAAAAAATTGAAAAAATAAATGTATTAATTAATATATATAATGGTAATCCAATCGTTTAACATTGACCTTAATGCAAGACAAATTGTTTTCTGTTCCATTAATATGTATTTCCAGTATCGAACGAAATTAAATAGTACGTTCTGGTTTGCAACCTAGGTATTACATTATGAGGTAGGGGATTAATATATATTTTTATTATTTCTTCTTATTGTTTGCCGTAATCGTTAAATTTCTGCATTTATAAATTTGGATTCATATGACGTAGAAATGAGTAAGTAGAGAACTAGTTTAGATCTAGCGTGAAATTAAAACTGATATTTAAAAGCTATAGATATTTTAAAACAGGTAACAGGAAATTTAAGACAGATATGGAAAGGGTGTCAAAATATAGAACACAGATATCGCATACTATGCTTTTACAGAACATAAACAAAAATTGTTTTGCTCTTTTTATTGATTGAGACACTACAATTATAAAATTATTATTAACCAAATGAATTAAATAGATAAATATTTGAAGTAATTACATGCGTAGTATTACATAGCTCAGTAACAAAAGTTTTCGGTCTGTAGCAACAAGAAATATTCATGTTACAGTGGCTCAAAGTAAAACTCGGACACTGACATTTTTGGCCTTATGAAGCGATTGGTATGGTAAGAAAAGAATATAAATAAAAAATAAAGCTATTTTTAGTAAGCTTTATTCAAGGTTATATAAATTCACTAAAAACAAAATTTATTTACGTTAAGTCATAAAAAACGAAGTTTAAAAAGTAATGGAATTTGACCTCAAAATAAAACTCGGACAGTAGACAATTTTCTTGTGGATATGTACATATGATTTATGCTATTTTTATTTCATATTAATATTTTGTTGGTAGTCTTTTATTTGCTCTTACAGCTTTTAATCGATTCGGCATGGACCGTACTAATGTTTCGCAATACGAAGGATCAATATTTGCCCATTCCTCTTTTAATGCTTTCTTTAAATCTTTAGCATTAAAAATAATGTGGCTTTTCAATTTTTCTTCTAAGTACGCCCATAGATGTTCGATTACATTCAAATCAGGGGATTGAGCGGGAGTTTCGATTACATGTGGACAATTATAAAGTAACCATAGACGAACCATGTCCTGCTAGAAACTGTAACATTAATACCTAAATCATTACATCAATACCTAAATTTTCCACAATATCTCTTAAATTGTGCTTCAAAACCTGTAGATATTTTGTCTGATCCACGATCCTGTCAATAATGTGGAGATTTCCTAGTCCAGCAGCTGACATGCATCCCCACACCATTATTGAACCTTCCCCATGTTTAACAGTAGGTCGTAAATTCTTTTCCTTGTACTCCTCATTAGGTTTTCTCCAAACATAAGTTTGTCCATTGGATCGAAAAATGTTAAATTTACTCTCGCCTGTTTTATAAAACTGTCCTCCAAAATGAAAAATCTTTATTTTCGTACAATTTCGCGAATTGCAATCTTTTTGAACGATTTTTTTTGCTCACAAATGGTTTCTTCCTAGCAACTCTCCCATTAAAATTATTTTTTCTTAATATAATCCTCATTGTTTTTGAATTAGCTTCTTTTCCTAAATGTATTTTAGCTTCAGTAGCTAACTTCGGGGCACTTAATTGTGGATTTTTTTTAATTTGTCGTACGATTCAACGCTCCTCGGATTCTGTGAAGATCTTCCGTTTACTTAGTTTTGATTTATTTTCCACATTATTCCTAGATCTAAAGCGTTTTATAATATCATGAACTGTAGAGTGACTGCGTTTCACTATTGATGCAATATTTCGTACAGACAAACCGTCTCTAAATTGACTTATAACAAGTCCCCGGAGTTCTAATAACGTTTGTCCACATTGTCTAGCCATTTTGAGAAATTAAAACAAAACTTCACAAAAATTAATGACTTAGGTCAACTAAAACCTACATAAAATGAAAGTATGAAAAAATGAAGGGTGATTCCCCGCATTTCATTTGTTTTTCCCACACGATTACCAACTGTCCGAGTTTCAGTTTGAAGCTAGTTTTCATGACTTTTAACATTTCTATTTTGTTTTGAATTATCGTGAATAATTTTTGTCTTTGCTTAATAAATTTTATATGACCTTAAGTGTAAATTATTGAAAATAATTCTGTTTTTCATTTAATTTGTTTTCATATACTAACAATAACCTCATAAAGTAAAAATATATAGGTGTCCCAGTTTTACTTTGAGCCACTGTACGTCGTTCGTTCGACGAGTCGCAATGTTTACGTTGCCTATACGAAGAAATAAAGTAGCATCCAACCGATTAACAGCATTATTCCATATTCACTTTCCTTTATAGTGCATCGGTATATAGACACCCACATTTAAACCATAATTACGCGTTCAAATTCTTATTCTTACACAGTCATCAATCCAGGAAAATTTGATATTGCATAGTACACGTACTACATAAGTTGTCCTGGAAAATTTCGTTCTGCTGCTACTGCTGCTGGTGGTTGTAACTGTGGTTGGATTCGTTTGCGTGTGTGTCCGTGGGTGTTCACCAGTATATCGGTATGCGCATAAACTGTTGGACATGTCCTGCGCGTAGTGACAAGAATAGGACACATAGAACTCGGAGGAATACGAGATGGAAACTTTTATGTGCATTGATATTGTTCCGCGAACTGGAATTCGGATGCATTCACTGCCCCGGTGATGTTGTCACTTTGAAGAAAAATGGAGTGTCAGCATTGGAAATCTTAAACTATACAATTTCCTACTTTCGTTAACACGAATAAGTTTCCACAGTAATAAAACTTTCATTGTAAGATTAAATGTTCGTATTCATCTAAGTCTAATAACACTGCAAGTAAATCTTACCGACAATGAGTAATTAGAACGTGCGATGTCTATCAGCATAATTGCGTAGAAGCTGTCATTTCTTTTACTTGCTAAAAGTAATTAACTCATTATTGACCGGCAAATTTTCTCAGAATTTATCTCATGACACCAGCTATTATCTTGTAATTGGATGTGAAAGCGAAATAAGATAAATAGATTTCAATAAATCGTTTTTCATATTTATTTTAGTATGATAAACGGTGTAACAATTATCTGTGTGTAATGGTACGCAACAGGTTTTGTAAATATGTCTTGTTTCGCTGCATTTTCCTTTTAGAGAGCATACTCTACACCTTGTAGTTGGATTTGTTTTTTCTGCCAGTGACTACTTTTTCTACAATGTGGTCCCTTAGCTATCCAGAAAGCCTGAAGGGTGGATCACTGTAAGAGGCCGTTTTAGAAATATGGGGGGAAGCGTCACGTACTATGTTGCATTCATTGGAATCTACTGTTATCTATTCCCTAACTACTTTCATTAGAAATTTTTTTAAAACAAAGTTTGTTTTGTGACTGAAGTTACAGTAAATTTTGAATGCATCGAACAAAGTGCAGTTTATAAAAAAGAATACAACAACAATTACACTCTATGCTCTCCGAGAACGCATTGACCCAACATCGCTGATACGAAAAAGAAGCGCATCGATCACGAGTTTACTCGTGGCTGGTCAACAATGTTGATCAACAAAAAGGTATGTCAAGCGAATATGGACGATAACCAAGAACAGCCACGTTAAATTG
The DNA here is from genome assembly GCA_028453745.1 of Agapostemon virescens. NCBI lineage: Eukaryota > Metazoa > Arthropoda > Insecta > Hymenoptera > Halictidae > Agapostemon > Agapostemon virescens. The sequence goes on along the minus strand of CM052096.1, from coordinate 14,381,689 downwards.
CGCAAAATGCTCATGCATAAGAATTGACTAACAAGCCAAAATTATGTGCGATGACTACCATAGCGAGATTCTATACCTCTAGGTCGGTGGAAGGCAGTTTAAAAAATGGATCGCAAAGTTCGCATTGACTCTTTTTTTCAAAGTCCAATTCGTTTTATTACATATGTCTAAAGGGTTTCCTAAAATGGTACACACGTTGAAGAGGTGAACCTGGAATGAATAGGAATCGTCGGACGAGTCTCTTCATAACTTACCAGTTCTACATTTTACAAGTGCTAGGCACAGAAACTTGAAAAATTTTCAAACCCGATTTTTTCGAAAACGAGGCGCCATATGAAAAAAAAATGTACTCTATATGCACTGCTTAAATTATTGCTTAGTGTTTACGAATTTTTTGTACTGAAGGTCACGCGAAGGTCATAGTGTTGTAGCTGGCTGAATGTATCTAGACCTCGGTTATTGTAACGCGACGATCAAATATATAGATCGAACTCCGATGATCTTGAAATTTCGAAAAATATGCTACAACCTCGAGAAAATGTTTTCGATTGAAATTTTTCTCTATCATAAAAAATAAGAAATTGCATTTCTCCTAAGTCATACCAGGATTTTCAGACATAGATGATCCGTAAAAGTCTGAGAATGTTTTCAATATTCTTGTCCGTTTCTACAATGAAAATTGCACTATGTGATATATTGGATAGTCGGAAAAGTATTGAGAGATTTTTGTCATTTTTTTATTAAATATTTCTTTTATTCAACATGAATTTTATTGAAGTATATATTAGCCATTATTATCTATGACCTTTTACCATTTTTGGGGTAGAGCCATAAGGCCATCGAAATAGAACTTTTGAGGTTTATCGGCTAAAAACTTGGTCAAGTGATTTTCATAGTCTTTTTTTGAATCCAACTATTTACCATCAAGGTAGTTTTTCAGAGATCGAAACAAACGATAATCTGACAGCGTAAGGTCTAGGCTATACTGTGGGTGCATAAAAAATTCCAAGCTGAGTTAAAAAATGGTTCGATTTCATTACGTTTGAGTAATTATTCGCAGATGGAAACTCGATGAAACATCGAGCTTCTGTATCTAACCTTCTGCAAATGATCCAAAACGGTTGAATGGCGAATGTTTAGTTCCCTAGCAATCTCGTGACTGCTTATATGCCGATTTTGCTCAACCATTATTTCATCGACTTCTTCAGTGACTGGTCGACTAGAGCGAGGTGCATCTTTAATATCAAAATTTCCAGAACGGAACCGAGGAAACCATCTACATGCTGTTGCATTTGATAAAGCATCTTGATCGTAAACACTACACGTTTTTTCCTGGGCTTTTCGTAGTAAAATTGCAAAACATAGCGAATTTTTTCAGAAATTTCACTCATTTTTACACTAATATTATTTTTGACACGATTGACGAAATACAAAACTCTCTGCATGAAAACTGTAGACTGAAATGTCACCTCTCAAATGCGCATCAGTATGATGCAATCTGATTAGGGTTGTCCGATATATGACACCGAACAACATCTAGTGACAAAAATCTATCGATCCTTTTCCGATTATTCAATATATTTTAATTTCTTCTTAGAATTGAAAATTTCTTGAACCCTTTCTTTACTTACAGTTGACAGAATCATAGCATTGGACTGTTAAAAAATTTCCTTTTTGTCGTTTAATTTTGTTATCAAAGCGCAACAATTCGTTATGTAACATTTCCTGGTATCCTACAGCACTCAAATTACTTTTTAAGAAAATAATCTAACATGTCAAATTTATTTTAGATGCCATTCAAATCATTGCTACCAGTCTGGCCACTCTGAGGTCATAGCGACGCGTTCTATTTTTCTCTTCACAGACAAGGCCAATAATATTAAAAGCTATCAGATCAGACTCATCTATAATAAACTTTTCGTCGTCGCTCCATATTACGTGTTTCCAAATGTTTTGGTTAAGGATAAATTTCTCTGGGATTTTAAACTTCTATCGAAATGCCATTTTGTTCAAGCTAGATTTCATAAACATTTCTGTTATTTTACTTTTTCCCATTGTGGTGCACATTTTCATATTACACTAGAACTACATTCCAAATTGGATCAACTCATTGTTTTTTTTATATGAGAGCTGCAATTTTTAACGTCCTCCTCGAAACTTCATATTTCATATGTTACATGTAATAAACATCCCTATATGTATTTTCAACCAATATTCGCGTCTTAACACGCTTACTTGTTAACGAGTCACTGAACACAAAGAAGCTTTGACTAACATTATTTTATATGAAATCGTTTAGAGCAGGTTTGGACAATTCTTTCTTCGAGAGTCGAAGTGATGAGAATCTCCTCCACCTATCACGCTTTCGACAAGCCTACATGCACGAGCGCGAGAGGAGTGGACGAGCTCATCTTACAACGATCTCGTTCACCTGCTCCAACTAAAGCTTTAAAAATTGAAGTGTCTTCGGATTACGGATAAAATTTACTCGTATAGATATATACTCACTTAGATGTATACATATGAGTACATATGCATTTCTGCGAGTCGGCCGAGCAGAGCGCGATGGCGAGGGTAATGATTTTCGTAACAGTAACTCTTGGAACAAGAGTTGACCAGGGCTTGTTTAACATTTTAACTGCCCAACTAACAATCTCAAAAATTCCATAAAGTTAAAGTAATTTATTTTATGAAGCAACAATTAAAAACTTAAAACTTCAGATATCAACTAAATTATGTGCAACGAATATATATATGTGATTATATGTATAATATATTATAGTATTATATATGTATATGCTTATATGTATTATATGTATATTATATTATTACACACATATGATTAAAGCTTATCTAAATTTGGATTTTCAAGTCAGAATGAACACAAGTCGAACAGATTGACTTATTTTGCCCAATTTTACTACCATTCGTATATATAGTTAAACAATTACGTTTGAATAACTCGTTTTCGGACAACGAATTTCGATTTGTGGATACTTCGGTTGCCTTACCAAAATCAGTGTGAAATGGAATTGATGTCATAAGAGTTTTATCATCATGGCAGTACATATTAAAGTGCTTTTAATTTTGAAATAATTTAGCAATACCCATTGTTTCTTTAAAATAGTCAAACTAGAATTCAATCTTAGGGGTTAGAATTAGAAATCTTAATTGGGTAACAGTAATAAATATCTAGGCAGTTTTTGAATATAAGTTAATTTATACTCTGCTAATATAATATTTGTTAGTGTGCTTATTCGATACCCTAAACCAGTTCGTATTGCGGAGACTTATACTTTTTCCAATTCATCAACCATATCATTGCGACGTGTAAAATAAGTAAGCCTTGTATACATATATTTCACGATGGATCGATCAAAACTTTTGTACAGGTAATCAGTGTTTTTGCTTGTGAACCTAACCATATTTCACATACAAAATTTAAAATATTCTGTGTTTTTATAAACTTAATAAATATAGAATTCAGGTGAGTAGTAGAGGTTATCTTATAAACATTAAATTAAACCATTAAACTAAACCTGTCAACATTTAGCATGATTCTACTTTCCTATATAAATATTAATTTCGTCATGATGAATTTTTCCCATTATTATATTAATGCTGTTTTCTATGAAGGTAATTCAAGTCCAAGATTAAAGAGGTTTTTTTAAAAGTACCAGTACAGATCTGTTTTTCAAGAGTTATAGTTTCTAAAAAACTAACAAGTTGTCGCAATATAATAGATGCATGTTTGATCAATAATAATCACCATTTACATAATTACATTGCTTCTTCAACTTGTGACATTAAATTCACCAAATTATGAAAAATCTACTTTGTTCAGTGAGAAAAAATATTTGATCCACCATCATAGTCTGTTTTTAATAAGTGATTTAAAAAGTTTACGTTAAAGGAGATGGTCAATTTCAGTAAATTAAAAGGCACTTTATTAAACAAAACAAGATGATTAATTCAGCTGCGCCAGGTATATCCTGCCTGCACCGACCCCTGTGTCGAACTAAAAAACGTTTCGCGTCCGAATCGACGCCTCGGCTACAGATCGTCATTTTAACCGTCGATCGTCACCTCGCGGTGACACACACCACCACACGACATACATTGTAACAGCATACTTTCTAACTGCATACATTGTAAAAGCATTGAACTTTATCTCAACAGTTTACACAAACGCGAAGTCAAATACATGGGCTTTTTAAGGTCAAACATCATGGTTTTCTGACGTTTTTATTGGTTCCAACTTGTTTGTTGGAGGATATCTATTATACATTATGTTGAGAAAAATTACTTTGGGGTCGTATGCTACGTGGATCAAACCTGGATGTATGTACCCCCACATATAAAATTTGAAAAATAACATGTAACCATACATTGAAAGCAATCAAAAGAATATCAGACACAAACACACTTTATCGTATTCATATATAACTGTATTATCGTAATATACTAATTGGTTTTTTTTACTTATTCAATGAAAATATATTGGATGTTTTGTATGTTTCCTCCGTGCAAGATTGAATCAACGCAGTACGACTCTGCGGAGAAATGATGAAACGTTCCTAGAAGTTTGAAGGTAGTCCCGATTACTTTGTTGCCGCTCGTCCACCGATATTTGGCCAACAGCTCTTTAGCATTCATTCTCTATAATCGAGCCGAAAAGTAATGACGTTTCTTTTATCCAGTTTAAAATAAAGCATTTATTAGAAATAAAATGGTGCAGCTATTTGTATTTAGAATCCGTAATCCCAATAAAATAGAAAATTTGACCCACTCTCCTCACTTAAACCTTCACGTTTTAATCTTGGGAGAGGGGAATAGGGATTCATAAAGCATAATCGTGTTATACACGTGATTACATGTAATCTCATTTTGGGACTGGTTGTATTTAGTGAGACGTAGTCGTCCTTTCAAATCGATTAATCTAGTAGATTCAACGATAGATATTTACTTTGACATAATTATTTAATTACTTCGTGTATCTCGCATCGCCAGTTTGTCACTCAACATCTATCAGTACATACAGTGAGTAACGAAAGTATTCGAACGGAAAGGATTCGGGTTTTAATATTTTGTCGGACCACCGTGAGCACTTATTATGGCTTGCAACCGTCGTTGCATGCTATCAACCAAACTTTCAGTAATATCTTTTTTTATATTGTTCCAGACGTCCAAAATTCTGGTCTTTAATGCTTCCTTGGAATTAATACTATGTTTACTAAGTTGTTTGCCAATTTCTGCCCATAAGTGTTCTATGGGGTTAATGTCCGGACTTTGTGGGGATGTTTCTAAAACGTGGGGTACGTTGTATATGATCCATTCTTTAACAATACGTGCGGTATATTTTGGATCATTGTCCTGCTGAAAATGAAAATTGTCTACTACCCCTAATTTTTCTGCACTTTGCTTCAAATTGTCTTTCAATATTTGCATATATTTATATTTATCTAATATTCCGTCGATAATGACGAGGTTTCCAACACCACTGGCCCCCATACATCCCCATACCATTATCGACCCACCCCCATGTTTCACGATTAGTCGTAGATTTTTAAGATCCATCTCTCTATTTGCTTTTCTCCAAATTTTATGACATCCATCTGAGCCAAATATGTTAAATTTGCTCTCGTCCGAAAAAATTACGTGTTTCCAAAAGTCCTTATCCTTGTTGACATAATTTTTAGCGAAACTTAATCTCTTCTGTTTATTGGCTTTGCTAATAAATGGTTTCTTTCGAGGAATACGACCATGAAAATCATTTTTACGGAGAATTCTTCGACAAAGTTCAGGATGAACTTGTTTTCTGAAGCTATCAGCAACTTGTATAGCAAGTTTTGCTGCAGAAATTGTTGGGTCCTTTTTTATTTCACGCACAATTATATTCTCTTCCCTCTTCGCTAATTTCCTAGGCCGGCCAGAACGGACTTCATCCTGAAGGATTCCAGTGGTTTTTAACTTTTTTACTATGTAATAAATGGTAGATTTACTTTTCCCTAACAATTCTGCTATTTCGCCATAGCTCTTGCCTTCATTATGCCACTTAATTATCAATTTTCTATCAGTGATGCTTGTCTCCGATTTTTTTCGGTACATTATTAATATGAATTTTACAATCTTATTAACACTTGCAGCACTGAACAAGGGAAGTGTGTAACACCAATTGAGAAAGCCAATCTTTACTGTTTGTCAAATTCAAGGATTGTTTTGTACTACAAGTTTCGTCGTTCGAATACTTTCGTGACATCTGTTTACTCGACGTTACCAAGAAATCTTTCATAAGTAATGTTTACGTTGTCGGACACACTTCAAATTTAACATGTATAGTTATGACACTTATATATTACTATAGGAACAAGAGTATTTTGTAATTCGCAATATCACTTACATTTTTTAAGCGTCAAACTTTTCATTTCAGAGCGTTCGAATACTTTCGTGATTCACTGTATCTAGGCAACTACAATCGTAATATTCGCACATACACTGTTTGGCGGCGGCTGAAAATGTAGAGTGAGAAAGCGACTTGTCTTGGGCCTCTTACAGGACTCATTGGTCTGATTATCTTATAGGCCCTGCCGTAGACGCTGGGATATCGGAAGACAGTTACGGAGGGTAAAGTGGCCCGCATTAATATTCGGACACTATGATCCTCGAGAAGTTTTTGCTGTATATCTCTACTGTTAATGGACTTAAAGAATTCATCGTTTTTCAAAAGTATTAAGATATTCCATACACTTCGCAGTTTGACCGTCCTATTAAGCCAGGTACGGTGTTCGGTGGCAATATTTGTAAACATAAGATGTAAGCACTACCTGGTAATGTTAGTTTCGTTTCGAACTTTGTTCGTATCGTACGTATTAATTGTAAAAATGCCACTTAAAGGTAAAAATACATCGTTTGATGTACGTCAATTTGTTATTTATAATCGCGAGAAAGGGAAACCATACCGAGAAATCGATACATTATTACAATTGACTAAGAGTACTATAACGGACATCGTACGAAGATATAATCTTCAGGATAGTATCGAATCTATTCCTCAGCTTGGTCATCCAAAACTGCTTGACGTTCGTGACAAACGTAATATGATTATAAAAGTGACAAAAGATCCTAGTTTAAGTGCCCCGAAATTGTCAGCAGAATTGTTTGACAATACAGGAAGAAAGTTCATTCTGATACATTCTGTCGAATGTATTTCCGTCGAAAAAAAAAACGCGAATCGAAAAAAAAATTACTGTTCGCTAAGAAATACATTTCTAAACAAGAAGTATGGTGGAATGATGTCATTTTTGCAGATGAAAGCAAATACAATATTTTTGGGTTCGATGGACACAAACTTATATGACGTAAAGTCAATGAAGAGCTTTATACTAACATCTCTGGCCCACCCTGAAACGGCGGAGAAAGTGTAATAATTTTGGGTTGTATCTCGGCTGCTGGAATGGGCGAATTAGTATTCATTGATGGAATTCTGGATAAGAATAAATATTTACATATTTTGACACATTTAATAAAAAGTACTACTAATATGAACATTTTCCACAGTTTTAAATTTTATCAAGATAATGATCCGAAATACAAATTACGTGTAGTTTACGAATATTTATTGCATAGTTGTCCAAAAATATTGCAACCTTCTCCACAGTCACCGGATCTAAATCCAATAAAAAATTTATGGGATTATTTAGATCGTCGAATCAGAATATCACTTATAGGATCGATGGAAGAATTAAAATTGCAATTGGTGACGAGTGGTCACATATTCCCCTAGAATATTTAAATCAAGTTATTTCTTGTGTGCCCAAACGATTGAGTCGTGTAACTAAACAACAGGATAATCCAACAAAGTATTAAAATCGATATCCTTTTATTAAAGTATATGCACATTTTTCATTATGTCAAAATTGTCAAAATTGAGCACTTTTTTGTTTAACATCGATTAACGCGAAAAGTGTACAAATTAAATAAATAACAAATATGTTTCTAGCATTTAGAATAAGTGTTTTTTGTCATTACAAAACGACGAATTCTTTAAGTCCTTTCACAGTGGAGATATACAGCAAGAACTTCTAGAGTTTCATGGTGTTCGAATATTGACGCTGGCCACTATATACGTAGTGGCTCACGAAAATATTCGGAGATTCTTTAAATCTAAATAACGTTTTAAAAATTGAACCAAATAACATGAAATTTCTGGGGTAACTAGAAGCATCGATTTACTGAATGATATGTAAAAATAATTGGAAAATAATTCTAGTTGGTATAAATTACATAAAAAAATAGAAAAGACATTTATTAAAATATTTTTATTTTGTGTCACAAATTTAAAACACGCATTTTGCAAATTTGTGTTAGTTACAGGCATGCTGAAAATTTCATCGAAATCTATTGACGTAGAAAAAAATGACACCTGTAGAAAGATGAAAGAATTTTTTAAGTTTAAGTAGAAACCGACTAAAAATCGTGAAAAATTGCGATTTTCACCATTTTCGGTGGCATGTAGCTCGTGAGTACGTTGATCGATTTTAATGAATTTTTCTGCATGTGCATAACTATCATACATCTGTAAGATAAGTCTTTAAGATTTTTAGTAAGTGGCTCAAATAAAAAATATTTAAAAAATTTCTTTTTTATATTTCATGTAATTTATACCAATTGCAACTTTTTCAAAATTCTTTTCTCATATCATTTAGAAAATCAATGTATCTAATTACCCAAAAAAATTCAAGGCATTTGGCATCTAGATTTAAAAATTGTTGGAATACTTTTGTGAGCCATTGTATTTGAATCGGAAACGGATCAGATACTAGCGGTAAAGTTCATTCAACTTTCTCTTTGTACATTTGTTGGTGAAAGTTCCTACAATTCTACATTCCAGGGAGTAGCTGCCACAATCCGTATATGAATAAAAAGTTTAAACTTTACAGATAGTCTTCTTAATATTTTATAACTAATACCATCCATGTCTTGAGAAGATTTGTTATTAATTGCATTAAGTGCAGCAAATCAACAAAAGCAAAATACATGTTGAGCAAATCATTATTGCTACAATATTCATGCTAATACATGAATCGAATGAATGTTTATACATTTGTTTTTAAAAAATCTACACTTATTTTTACCATAATACCGTGCGCATGCTGTCCACAAACAATATGTGAAGTCTGCGAATAGTACACGAACAATCATCCGTCGGTTTGGACAGGGCTTAAGAAATATAAACTGTTGATATCACACACGTCAGATGTTATCAATCGTAGCCTATGGTACACTAAGGTTTTGTTGAACATTTATGATCTACTTCATGCGTCTACTAATCATTGTTTGCTAGAATATGTTTGTCAGCAAGATTAATTAGAAAACGCATTCATTGCAACTGCAGCCTAATTCTCACCCGCTCTTTTTTCTCAATCTAGTTTGTACATTGACATAAAATTAACGCAGCGCTAAGAAATGAGAGGTAAGTACAGTGAGATTATAAACAGTTGACGTATAAATTTGTTCTGTAAATGTGGAAAACTATGATAAGGTGTGATAAGAAAAAATAAAATTATTCGTATTATTCCTAAATAATAAGTCGATGAGGAGGGATGAACTACTTTTTTGAACACAAGAAGCAAACGAGGGTCAAGTGAATTTTGTTCGGACAAACGAGGGTTAAGCGAATAAGTGTTCAGTCATAGGTTGTTTATTTATCCATTGATCGTATTCCAAGAAATATTTTTGCAAAGTTATGTTGCAATTGAATAAATCTCATATCATTATTGTCACGTAAAGAAACGAGTGTCTATTTAGAAAGGCAAAGTGGTTAAACAAGGCAGATAGGGTGAGTCGTACGTTTCAAGAGGAATGACCAACCGTGCCGAAGAACTTGCCGATACATACAGAACGATCTCCACAAAAGAAAGGGGAAGACCTAAGGGCTAGGAAAACAAGGGGGACGGAGAATAGTCTCGGAAGAAGAATCGCGAAGTCGCTCGGAGACCACCTCGACGCTGCACATGGCAACTCCCAAGGAAGATCAATATCCCCACCAATCGTATTTCTCTCGTGACTATGGCACACTGTCTCCTTGGTGCCATAATACGAACGCCTTTTTCTTTGTCCTATTCCTTCAGCTTGCTTTGCACACTTTCTGACCATATTGTATCAACATATAGTACTGTCAATGTTTATAAATATAAGCATATTTTCTGTATAATTTTTACAATATTTTCAGGAAACTATTGATCGTGTCTGGCTATGTTTGCGATCAGTAGACTACAGTAACTTTATACAGAAAAAACTTTATACATCGAATACAACGAAGAAACCAGACGAGAATGTACTTCTTAGTTTAATAATTTTCACAAGTTGTAAATAATACAGTAATATTCTTAAATTTTCTCATATATTCGCAGTTTTAGAATTTCACTAATCCATTTTTATCATAGTCCAGTGTGGTATAAACTTTTATATGGTTATCCATAAACAAAATATTTGGAAACATGCAATATGAAGCGATGAGACAATTGTAATATGGATACATCTGATCTCATAGTTTTCAATATTATGAGCCTCGTCTGGGAAGAGAAAAATAGATCGTGTCGCTATGATCACAGACTCTTAGTAATAATTTGAATGACATGTAAAACGAATTTTAAATGTAAGATTATTTTTGTGAAAAGTAATTTCAATGCTGTAAAATATTGGGAAATGTTACATAAAAAATAGTTGCTTTTGATAACTGAAATAAAAATAGAAAGGCAATTTCTTAACAGTACAATGCCGCAATTCTATCAAATGTTAATACAAAAATAAGGTTTCAAGACTTTGAAATAGAACTTAATAGTGAATGATAATCATGGCCGGCCTTGCGCCCTAATATGAATTCTATTTTAAAATATTTCGAAATCTCCATTAGTATTTAATTGATTTTACGTTTCGTTAGTTATACGTGCAAGCTGTTCTATGCAAGTGGTGTATTTGAAGAAAGTGTTTAATCTTGGAAAGTGCAGTTATAAAAGAGAACGAGTTCCATAAAGCTTGCTCCGCGTTTTTGACAAACAAAGTTTTTCCCTTTCTCCGTTCTTACTTTCACTGGCAATAAGTTTTCGGCTAAACACAGGTGTATGAATTTGACGAGAAATACAAAATGTTGAAAATAAATCATTTGAATCCGCAAATTACTCTTCCGCACTTGGTGAGAGGTGACGTTCTAAAACCTGTGTATATATTTCAAAATCGATATTTCTGTTTAATATGCACATTATTCCTACAACTTTGGCTGTTACACACCGCATGGTACCATGCTGTCACGCGGCATCTTGAAGCACAATTATTACCATGGCTCATCTTAAGTTTGATCTGAATTCAATTGAAAATCTGTTCAGAGTTCTAGTACCCAATTTCTAATAAAAAGAAGTCACGTATTCAAAATATTGTTATATTTAAACAAAATGTAAAACTCTGCTTTGAGGGACTTTCTAAATAAATCATTAAACAAATTAATGGATAATGCTTTTAACAGGTTAATAGATGTAACAAAAAATAAAGGAAAATCTACTAATCATAGATTAAACATATAACAAAATTGGTATAGACTCCGGGACAAAAAGATAGCATACTTTAAAATTAACGTAATTTTTATTTATTTAACATTACAACGAAGATTTTGTTTTTATACATTCTTGCAAAATACCTCTATAAACATATACAAATGAAATTGAATTGAATTTCACCAGTCCATATAATCTTATTAAAAAAAAAGAACTTTTAGGAAATATAGTGGGATAAAATGATAGCACATATAACTTAAAATTATGTATAACAATAAATCGACGAATGATATTTAATGCTTAATATCTTGTGGCAACTCCTTTAAATTTAACAACATCCATCATTCTCTTTGGCAAAGATTTATACAGTTTTTTAGTAGTTTTTTTGCTTTAATTATTCCTACTCATCTTGAATACATTTTTTTAATTCGACAATATATCCAAATTGTCTGCCATTTCCATGTACAGCTCGGACAAGATTTCCCCAACAATTTTTAATAATGTTAAGGCCGGGTGACTTTGCTTGCCAATCCAAAACGCAAATTTTTCTCGAGAAAGGTACTCTTTTACTACTTTTGCAGTGTGTACTGCGGCATTAACCTGCTGAAAAATAAACTTCTTTCCAGCAATTCTGGTGGCGTACTCGTTTATTTGTTCCTTAATCATTTCCAAACACATTTTGCTATTCATTTTTCCTGTTATAAATTTGATTTCCATTTTACCATAGTACCTTATACCGCACCAAATCATCGCACCACCACCTCCCATTTGCCGACGATTCAAAAATTGTTCCTCTTTTCGCATATCGTGAAAATAGCATCCGTAAATATTATTCTTCACCATTTCTTTCGTATACGAATATTCTTTTCCGCAAAGTGTTATGTATTTGCATTTTTGTAAAACGCGTCTCACATTCTTTATATTAGTGTCTACACCAACATTTTAGAATTTGATGCCGCTCTTAGTATTGCAAGTCGTTCCCGGCAATTTAGACTTTGCGGACGTCCAGAACTCTTCTTTTCATCATAGTTTTCCGGATTTTTTAAGAAATTCGTTATTACTTTTCGACATCTATTCATAATTTTTGCTATTTTTGTCACTGAATATTGTTCTTCTTTCAATTTCATTATATTGTCAATTTCACACGCGTTCAATCTCTTTCCGCGACCCATTTTTGATAATATTTTGCCTTTTTTGAACAAATATACAACACGAAATAATATTACGGACTTTATTAACTATGTTCCGAGGTTGATATTCGCAATTCACGATCTTCGGTGTAACTGGAAAGCGTAGATTTGTTACATGTGCTATCATTTTGTCCCGCTTGCAAACAATAATATTTACATTTTTTATGTTAGAATCCTGTCGAAGTATATGTTGTGGTCGATATTTCGTAAATTGTGTACACAGTCATGCTCTGAATTATTAGTAAAAGAAAATATGTATCTTAATCAGCTTTTAAAACAAAATATGGGAAAATATAAGGTGTACTATCTTTTTGTCCCGGAGTGTATAAGTAAAAATATAATTTTTATCAATGTATAAACCAAAAAGAATTTTTGTTCGTTGCATCTTTAGTCTCTGTATGTAGTCTTATATGTATAAATAATTTTCTTAATTTTTGTTTTATTGTCTTGCAAAATGTAAAAGTAATATTGTATTTATAATTGGTCATAGGCACATTAATTTACGATTTGCAAAAACTATCGATATTTAAAAGGTAATAATCTTGTAAAAGAGAATAATAACCATGTACTAGTTTTAAAAGTTGAAGAATCTACTTTTACAATATACCATTTTTACAAAGATATTTTCATATGATACAACGGGTAGTTTGAAGAGTCGTATTTTCTCGACAATAAAGTGAATTGAAATGGCTTAAAAATATCTAACACTTATTTTCACAACAGTGTTTACTTAAGAATGTGTAGGTACCCGAGAGTACGAGTCGAACGAGGCTGGAAAAATTCGGGCAGAACTGAGCGAGAACCCACATGTAGGTACATAACATATTTTCGCTCGTACGAACTCTCAGGATCCGGAGACGTTCGAGCAATAAACAGGAGTCTCACGATTCTGCCCGATGTCGCCCGAACTTTTCCGACCCGCCCCGAGGCAAGGGGATTCCGAGAATTCGGAGGTAGATAATATGCTGTAGGTGATTATATGCATAGTTGTCAAACGCATCAAATCTTCGTATACTAGATCTGTAAATTTGAAACCGGCATTTGCGCATACATGACGCTAACTGTCAATGTAGTTATCGCCAAACCGCAACATTGACGCCATTTTTTTGTTTTTACATCTCATAAAGATTTTCAACTCACAACTATACAAGTTTCATACAACAGCATAGTTTTTAATAGTATTGAACATGTCGAATGTTGTGCCTGGAAACTACCATTTGCGGACAGCATTGCTTTTCTGTTACCATTTGAAGAAAACTGTTACAGAACAGCATCGAATGCTTGTCGAAGTTTACGGTGAGCATCTTGGTAAATCACGGTGCTTTGAGTGGTTTCAAAAATTCAAAAGTAGTAAATACGAACAAGCGTAAAAACGGGGATGCGACTGTCGTGGACGCAGCATAGGCGAGTCAGAACCAAAAGAGGCCCTTCGACGCGTTTGTAGAGCCTTTTATCCACCTCCGAAGAGAAGGACAGAGCATCCTTCGAAGGGAGGTGGAGAGCATTCGCGTTTGCGAAAAACTGTATTCTGGAAACGGGTTCTTGGCCGTGCAAGGCCGGCTATCAGGTATGTACGTGTATACCTGAGATAGCCGTACTCGTCACGTACCGAGGACTTTTACTGATAGGAGAGTGTCGGGCTGTGCGAATTTAGCTGTCAGATGTGGTGCTTGGCCCACGGTTCGCAGGCGCCTACCGAGTCCAGGTAAGGCGGGTAAAAAGTAATTTTTACCCCGATGTTTGGGTTTTTACTTGGGACGATGATAGGTGAACCGCTACATTTTAAAGATTCGAATAAAGCAATACTTGTAGACCTCTGACATAACCTATACACAAATTTTACACTTAAACTCATATGAACTCGCATATATTCTCTGTCTATTATTTAGGCAGAATAATCTGTAATCTGTAAGTATAGGTTTGTCGTGCTGTATCTGGAAACCTCAGAACCGAATAGTCTAAAACTTCATATTATATACAGAAATGATTCCTTAAAATACCTTGATCTTTTACCGCCAGTGTCAAATCTAACTGCAAGTGAAAAAAATTATTTTTATCATTTTCTGTTTTCTTAATTATTTGGAATAAATGTTTGGAATAAAGGAGACTTTACCGATTTTAATGACCTTAAAATATGTTGTCAAGGTTATCATTTTGGAAAAATTCCTATACATGCTTCCGCTGCTTAGATTTAGTTGTTTAAATTTTCGCAAAACAAAAAAAAACTGTTACGATGAATGTACAAAACTCCACCTACTCACAATGACCAAATTCGCGCTTTAGGGTGGGGGAGAAGCTTCATCGTGTATCTCCACCTTGTCACCAAGAAATCTGAACAAGACCTAACCCAGACCTTTTTCTTTATGTGGGGTTAATCCGCTCCCCTTTGCGAGAAGGAAGTGGATTTATGTGAAACACTCTTGCCGGCTCTACAAGCCGGATACATCTACTACTTTTCTCGCGACAACCGACCCTAGGCTAAGGGGAATACTGGAATCCGCATTTCAAATTACACACACAATTCCAAATTGGGATCTTACTCCTGTTTACGATCTTCCTTGGAAGAGGGACAGCCCCTTCCTCCTTCTACCTAACTTAGGACTTCCACCTTCTACCTAATCAAGGACATTACACAGTTGCCTTGCAATTCTACCCCCCCCCCCCCCCACCCCACTCAGTGGGCTGTCCTTTAGGTGATTATGCCCCAACCTAAATTATCAGACGGCCTTCAGAGGCAACATTGTAGCCTGGAGAAGAGGGAATGTGTTCTCTGTCCTAATCAGCTAACAAAATTTTTGTCGCACACCATATGATGAGCTTTCTCCCCCATCACCCACGGCAAAGCTGCATTTTTAATTCTGTTTCACCATCTCCGTCTGCAACATCAATTACTGCCACTTGATAGCCACGATAATGACCGGAAGTGACAGGGTTCACACCACTACTGATCGTAGGATGCAGCGGTCAGTCGACCACGCTGAACATTATTCCATAGTACGTTACACTGTATTCTGCGGTTCCTCGAAATAGTAACTACATGACGTCTCCTCCCTCCCGATACGACACATATATTTACCGAAGTACCCATGCCTGGTAAATACCTGTCATACGGTATGCGATGCCATGTACCATCTTGCTCAGTTAGACGCATCAGCTCAGCAGGGCGGTCCAGATAGCCTATGTTGCGGTCTGTGATGGATTTTTCAATCCGTCAGACTTTGACCGTTTGCATGTGGTGTGCCGACTAATTTTAATGATTAACTACCTTCTCGAAGGACCACATTCCCTGTTTAGGAAGAACTATATAAAACAATGTTCACGAGGATAGAAGTACTGACTGAGGCTATGGTGATGTACAAAGGACGATGTATAACACGAAACGTGACAAGATCGTGTCTATCTAAGGAACTATAACTATCTTTTTTCTATGTAACTGCCCATGTATGTAACTGACTATGTATCTAAGTGCCTTGTAATAATGTATCTAACTGCCCTGAGACAGCCGCGAGTTCGCCCTGATAAAGGCTTGTCCCTGCTCTTTCCGTTGATCATCCCCTCTCTCAGAACGAGTCGATGGACCAACGAAAATCTACGAATATGTACTGGGCCCTAAGATTCGCTGGAGGGGCTGTACAAGTGAAGACAATTGAGGATAGATAGTGGGGATGCTTGTGGCATTTCCAGGGGTGACCAAATTTGCCGAACCAGGAAGTGCACCCAGATCTGCAAACAATTTAGGCCAAGTGGTGGAACCACCCGATCGTGTCAAAAAGCGTAATTAAAGTGGTCACTTGTACAGCCTTCGACGTTTTATGGCCTAAGGGTTGCTCGAGTCGAAGAAAGTGCAGCCTCTGTACCTTGGGTCGGCCGACAATGGTTGCCAGATGTGGCGGTGACAGGCCCACACCGTAGCCTTAAGAATCTAAAGTCAAAGAATCAAGGCCGAGGGTAACAATAGCGACCTCCTGTCATAAAGTTCGCCTAGCGCTTATCCTTCCACCCTATTAGTATCTGATTCCGTTCTGACGGACTTGATGTCGCACGATCTCCGCGATGATCTCTGTGTTCCAAAGCTATTCTTTCTCGGCTGTAGATCCGAGTGTTCTAAAACGCGCTTGGAAGAGCAAAGCGTCTCAAAATCCATAGGTAGCAGTTATTGCCAACGCATAGGAGACAGTACGGTACCCCCGTACCATCCTAATGACCAGATGCGCCAAATTCAGTATAGGAGTTCCCGAAAAATCTTTTTCGTAAGATTTTGCACTTAAACAGGGACTTCATGAAGAATGACAGCCGGTACCATTTTCGCGTACGAGCAACGAGTCCAACGCGTATGTCCGGTTAGGTTAGGAAGAAGATGACTGAGCGTAGTTGTTCTTGTCTATACATATAAAACGATACAACCTATGTCATACTCCTCCTCTTCGGTATCGACTTCTGTCAAAGTCAAATTGGCACCTGTTCAGGTCAGTCGAGGCGTGTCGCAAGAACCTTCCAAAAAGTTTGCCCTTCTCGTGGAACGGACATATCGGTTGATAGTTGGAGGTCGCGTTGGTGGTATTTTCCTCCATGCGGAAGAGAACCGCTTTGTCACCCTCCACGGTCAGGGAATTTCTTCAAGGATCTATAAGGTCAAGGCCAGATCACGATTGCACATGTCGTTGGTGTTCGGTGTCGTGTTCCTGGCCCTGATGCGAGTCACGGGCCCCCATGAGTTCTGAGGCCGTAACCCCCATCTACCAGGATGCAGGTAATTTGAAACCGGCTGCCTCGAAGACAGCACGATTGGACTTCCTTGTCCATACAGGCAAACGCGAACCTCCACCAGGAGACACTCTCTCCATGGTGTTGCAACAATTTCCTCGCTTCTCTTTAGAACAGAGTATTGCGGAGACCGGCGGCAGTTTTATTACATTATCACCACAGTGTCGTACATATTTCTCGACTAAACTGGATGATCGGATATCATGTGCGTTGTTACGGTGCATCCAGCCAATTTTCCTGCTCGCAGCATGTTTTGGATCAAGAGATCCTGGGCTCTGCATGAGCGGTGAAAGTTTACCTAGATGACAAGTAAAAAAAAGTAGATCATCTGTATTTGTCAGCGTTTCCCCATAACGGTGACTGGGCCATGGGTTCACACCGACCTTACACCGCGTGCTTTGTGGATTGGGCGATTATAGTGTAGCGACTCAGCCGCTACCACCGGCCCAGATATGCGAGTCGCGGCATCGATCAAAGACTCGGGATTCTTCGAAACGCGGCGACCGTTGGAAGTGTCGATCCACGAGGCGGCGACCGTTAAATAACGACATTTCCTCGGGAATCTTCGCGAAGCGTCGCGATCGATATTCATCGATGAATCGAGAAGGAGGAGACAAATAAATAGCGCGGAGACGCTGGGCCTCGCTCTCATTGTCTCCAAGCCACGCGTGTGAGAGTCGACCACGCTTTGTACTTCTTCGGTATCGCAACCTTCCGCGATTCATCCCGCACAATAGAAAAATAAAAAGAGTCGAGGAAACCAGTGAACTATTTTCCACAAACCTTCCTCCTCAATAGCTCTCTATTCTTCAAAGTCAAATTCATTTCGTTAGAAAGAGCTTTTACATTGTCATGGCATTCGAAGCTTTCGATCACCAAAATGACGATCTCGATCCTCGCTGACCTGGACCTCTTCCTTCTATTCCTAGGAACTACTAGTTCATTGCTTGTCCAGCGTTTGCATTTACCTCCTCACAGGAGAGATGGCGATAACCACTGCGGCCATTCCGAGGAAGGGGGAGGGCTACCCCTTTCCATGCTTTCCCCTATCCTATAGTTGCGCTCGCAGTCGCCCCTTCCTCTTCTCTTTCGGCATCCTTCCCCTGTATTGGTAGTACATGGCTAGCGGATAGTCGAACGGATTGCACTGCGGCCACGTCTTTGGCGGTTTTCGTTGTTGCCATCTCTGCGGTCTTGGTCATCGCCACGGGGCCGTTACGTGCGTCCAGCTTTAAAAGGAAGGAGCGACCATGAAGGTGAGGCACCTTCTCCTCTCTCGCTATTTCATCTACCCTGCTCGTACTATGATGGGTTTCTTCGGTGATGCACTTGCCCTCCCAGAAGCATCTTCCTTCGGTATATTCCACAATTCTTCCCCTTCCATTTACAGACCGGTTACCTCCTTCACGTTAAACCTATGCGCGGAAACACGCATTTCATGGTCAGTCTCGAAAGCTATGTTCGGAAACTTCCGTTTGACCATCGTAGGTTGCGAGAGACCCTGTGGACGGTGTCCATGGCCGAGGACGTATTTTAGATTATGTCGAAGGTCTCGCCACCTGCCTAAGTAGAGCTTCTTTGTCCTGGAGGAGCGGCATGTCACCGTCGATCTCCCGCTTGCTGCTGGAAGTTCTGCCCCTTACCATATCCCTTTTTCCGTGGAGGGATGCTTTTCGCATACCCCACCCTCTCTAGGAAGAGGAACGGGGTTATGTGGGACTCTCGGGCTGCGGTGCAATGCCCAATTTACCCACTAAACCTCTACGGTGACCACTTAGGCTATGGGAGGGGAATGCCATGGTCTCCTATTCAACTCGACTCGCACCTCCTCTTTCCAGCTTTAAAGCTACCACCAGGGGCAAGTGTTACTTCCCCCTATACCTACGGTAATCGAACCATATATTGGTCAGCCATACGCGGTCTCCTTTCATGCGAACTGCTCGGATGGATGTCGCGAGCACCAGTTCGCTATACGCACAGCCCCCAGCCTTTACCATGTTACGAGCCGAGGGCCATGCGGCTTTGCGTGGCCGGAGGTTTATTATGTCTTTGAGGAATAAACGAGTAGGGAGTCGTGGACTAGCCGAAACGTATTTCAGAACCGGGTCGCCACATTAGGTTTGGTAGGATAGTCGTGGACTAGCCGGAACGTTTTTCGGAACCGGGTCGCCACATTAGGTTTATGATGTTCGTGGACTAGCCGGAACGTTTTTCGGAACCGGGTCGCCACATTGGTTTGGTAGGAGAGTCGTGGACTAGCCGAAACGTCTTTCAGAACCGGGTCGCCACATTAGGTGTATGGTAGGAGAGTCGTGGACTAGCCGGAACGTTTTTCGGAACCGGGTCGCCACATTAGGTTTATGATGTTAGGGTTGAAAAGGTTTTTGGTTGCCTCGTAACTTTATGAATTTAAATGAAGATACACCTCGAGCGGCAAAGATGTATCCTCGTGGGTTTTACCAACTACTAGTTATGAATTAGAAGGTGGAACAATTGAATTGAGAAACAAAGACTGGTAAAAGAAAGTATATTACAAGCTAAGTTCTATACAATTGTGTAAGTGAGTGTGTGTGTTGCGTAGACGCTAAGTCCAGCTCTCAGTTGTCGCACTGAGTGTACGGGGGGCTGCTTAACCTCGTTACAATACGTACTCGGTTTGTTTCTGCTCGAAAGAGAATTTAACTCGATCTTGCTATAACGTTTCTAGTCGAAGGTTGACGTGAAACTAGCCCCGATTTCTGGGTCTGTCCGAGCCCTTTATATACCCGGATTTTCCTTAAAAATCGGTAGTGGGGGGTGGTCGTATGTGGGGTGGTTTCCAAAAATTCGTGGGAAAGAATTGGTAGTGGGGGTGGCCACATGTGCCGTGGTCTCCGGGAAACTCGTCTGACTAACCCCTTCGGTGCGTCAGACTTACAATAAACGGACCCACCGTATGGGGCCAGCTGGCGTACAATCTCGGGAAGAGCAAGAAAATACGTCGGAGAAAACTCCGTACGTTACAACCATATCCTGGATCCGCGTGTACCCATCCCGGCTGCTGCAGTCTTTCGTACTTTCGGGGTACTGTTTCTGTAACGCCTCTGCTCGGTGAGCTTTCGAACGGTACCAGTTAAAACCAACTGGTGCGACTGAACAGGGAACATATTCAGATGCGAAAATCCGATTTTGATGAAGCTTATGGGAACTTATAGTTCTTTTGAAAAATATTTCACACGTGTTTTTTTTATCGGCAACCATCCACTTTGAAGGGGTGAAAACAGCCCTCAAAGTTGGGGGTCAAAACCATATTTTTGAGATATCTCGGAAATCAGAGATAAAAAAAGTTTGAATTTTCGTTTAAATAGTGTGTTTTTCGATGGGAAATGTAGTCGCGTAAGAAAATTTTTACAAAAGTTTTTTGTTTAAACAATATATGTATAAGCTCCCATAAGTTTCATCAAAATCGGATTTTCGCATCTGAATGTGTTTCCTTGTGAAATCGCAATTGAGATTACTTAACCTTTGTTAGAATTATCCCTATCATCAGTCACAGTCTGCGCTCGATGAATCTCTGAACTATTGCGAAGCTTTTTTGGTCTGCCGCTGTCACTGTGGGTGACCCGACGTCCACCGTCGCCAAGTCTGAAGACCATTCTCCCACCTGATCGGCTTGTGGTCTAACTCTGAACTAGCCAAGTTTGCTCTAAACATTCAACACACATTTCAATTATGTCCTTCTGCCATGATTGTATGATGTACTTTTCACCTTTCTGTACAAGCTTTATCGGCATGGGTTAGGTTATAGGTTATTAGCTCTAGTTATTACCTCTAGGAATGTTGATTCGTTAAATAATGAAAAGAGAGCTTTATTGTTTAGACACTGGGCAGCGAAGATGTTTGCACAAAAGCAGAATTCTGATGCTCGCAATTTATTGCCGTGTGTGAGTTGATACGGAATCCGCGGTTAAGAGAGCGAGTTTAATGTCAATGCTGACGATTTCTTCGCTTCGATTCCACGTCTGGACTTATTGTCCCTCGTTTCGACCCGAATGCAAATACGGGCAAATACGTATTAATACGTTTTAATTTCAAAATCGAAACATTTTTTGTCATAAATTAATTCCATTATAAATGGTTAATTTCTCGTACGGGCAGCATTTCAATTTTTACCGACTCCTTAAATGCAAACAGAGCAATAGAAAAGCTGTTTTAAATAATAGTAAGGGAATTTTTAGTGTCGCCTCAGAGGCGTCATTGGAGCTGTAAGAGTTAAAATAACCATATGTGGGATTTTTCTGAACCCTATATATATTTTGGCTCAACACGTTGGGGAGATAGATAGTGTTACGCAAACACCACGCAATTGTACTCTTAACGGATCCACGCAAGACTGCGCTTACACAGAACGCAACGAGTATACCACAGAGGATAGCTACACAGGAACAAGCAACGAATGAGAACGAGGCCTTTTCGGGACCTCCTTATATCCTAAATCATACACACACCACACCACTCATTTCCAATGACACCGGTGGCTTCAAACGCATTGCACATATATCACACCGCATTTCAATCACGCAACGCGGAACGCTTGACCGTTTGTCGCACGCCGCTTCTTTCATACAATGTACTGCTTCTTCCAAACATTGTCGCAGTCGAATCAAGCTTCAATCATACTGCCACCGGTCATATTCTCTCTCTCTCTCTCACTCTCACTCTCTCTCTCTCTCTCTCTCTCTCTCTCTCTCTCTCTCTCTCTCTCTCTCTCTCTCTCTCACTCTCTCTCTCTCTCTCTCCACACAGGCACGCTTCTCACATCCTACA
>CM052096.1:14340559-14359370 GCA_028453745.1 Agapostemon virescens | reverse complement strand
TACAGGGTGTCCCAAAAGTAATTTAACAGCGGGAAATGAGGGGTTCCTGAGGTCATTTGAAGCAACTTTTTCCTTAGCGAAAATTCAATCTGCGGCTTTGTTAACGAGTTATAGTCGAAAATGACTGACCAATGAGAGCGAAGCGCGCGACCCAGCACACGCTTGAACGAGAGCGTTCGACTGTCCGCCGGCCAGGCGCACGAGCAGAAGCGGGGCGTCGAGCTGCGTTCGAGTGAAAGAACAAGTCAAAGAGCGCGAACTTTCCGAATTTTTTTTACTACACGACGATAATAATTTTAAGAAAAACGCTGTTGATTCTTATTTCAGAATGTCTAAAGAATAATCACTAATTTTTCAGATCCGAAATAATTAATTTTCTGGTATGCATGACATCTCACGCGTACCACATGAAATTTTTATACGATACGTACTCTGAAGATAAACAATAAGTAACCCCGTCGAAATACGTAAACGATATTTAAATTTAAATAATTCTGTGTCCGAACAGAATTCAACGAACGATTCGCAAAACTAATTTAATAATAGATAATCGCGTTAAAGAACATGCAGGATATGTGCGTTTAAGAATTGTTAAAGAATGTAATTAACAGTAAACTCACCAATCAGTTGTAAATCCACTGCATGCTTGTAAATCTGGACAGCAGGACAGTAGGACAGAGCGTTGACCCCTTACAGTGTACGGTGAACTCATCAGCTGATTCCTATTCCATGTTTATTCCTATTCCATGGCGATGAACGCAGCTGACGGACGAAAGCCAGCTATTCCAATGTTCACTTTCATTGCACTGTCACTAAACACTGACACCATAACGTTTTTAATAATAGTTGAAACGATGTTTCCTTTGTTTCAATTTATGCATCTGAAAAGAGCCGATTTTTTTTAAGAAATACCTAACAGAATGCCTAAAATACACGTTTCTCACATTTTTTCCAATCCGTTGTTCTCACCGCACAAGAACATTTAAAAAGATATTATAATGCAATAACGCGCTCGCGACGTCCTTTCCATGGGAAGAAACTGTGGAAGACTGAAGAGATGGTCGCGTTTTCCTGCAAGGGATCGTGTAACACGAACTGACAAGGACAGAGAAATTCCTTGTCCTAAGAAACAGAAAAGGAAAATACATACGTTTCAATAGAACCGTTTTCGGACTAGGTCGTTGCCTGCGACGGCCTTGAAACCACCGGCCGCCAAACCCTCGACTTTGTCATATTTATGACCCACTCTTGAGGCCCGGTCGCAAGTGGCACGCACTGGGAACGAGGCCCAGTCGAGAAGAATGTATCGCGTCCGATAGAAAACACTTGTTTTCCAGCGACCACCGTGCTCTTGTATTTCTAATGGATTTTCGTTGATTCTTGCGTTATAATTTGGTGGCCCTGGAAAGGGCCGATTAATATCAGAAAATGTACTCAAATTGTTCTCCTCGTACGTCCAAACACATTTGAGCACGTTTAACACATTGCTGACCGGTCACGAGTTAACTCGTCTTTTCGTGGCCAAGCGTTGGTGACCGGTCACGAGTAAACTCGTCTTTTCGTGGCCAAGCGTTGGTGACCGGTCACGAGTTTAAAACTGGAATTACTGGAAAACAAGTGTTTTCTATCGGACGCGATACATTCTTCTCGACTGGGCCTCGTTCCCAGTGCGTGCCACTTGCGACCGGGCCTCAAGGGTGGGTCATAAACATGACAAAGTCGAGGGTTTGGCGGCCGGTGGTTTCAAGGCCGTCGCAGGCAACGACCTAGTCCAAAAACGGTTCTATGGAAACGTATGTATTTTCCTTTTCTGTTTCTTACGACAAGGAATTTCTTTGTCCTTTTTCAGTTCGTGTTACACGATCGCTTGCAGGAAAACGCGACCATCTCTTCAGTCTTCCACAATTTCTTCCCATGGAAAGGACGTCGCGAGCGCGTTATTGCATTATAATATTTTTTTAAATGTTCTCGTGCGGTGAGAACAACGGATTGGAAAAAATGTGAGAAACGCGTATTTTAGGCATTCTGTTAGTTATTTCTTTAAAAAAATCGGCTCTTTTCAGAGCCATAAATTGAAACGAAGGAAACATCGTTTCAACTATTATTAAAAACGTTATGGTGTCAGTGTTTAGTGACAGTGCAATGAAAGTGAACATTGGAATAGCTGGTTTTCGTCCGTCACCTGCGTTCATCGCCATGGAATAGGAATAAACATGGAATAGGAATCAGCTGATGAGTTCACCGTACACTGTAAGGGGTCAACGCCCTGTCCTACTGTCGTGCTGTCCAGATTTACAAGCATGTAATAGATTTACAACTGGATGGGTGAGTTTACTGTTAATTACATTCTTTAACAATTCTTAAACGCACATATCCTGCATGTTCTTTAACGCGATTATCTATTATTAAATTAGTTTTGCGAATCGTTCGTTGAATTCTGTTCGGACACAGAATTATTTAAATTTAAATATCGTTTACGTATTTCGACGGGGTTACTTATTGTTTATCTTCAGAGTACGTATCGTATAAAAATTTGATATGGTACGCGTGAGATATCATGCATACCAGAAAATTAAAACGGCTAAATTGTTTATTATTTCGGATCTGAAAAATTAGTGATTATTCTTTAGACATTCTGAAATAAGAATCAACAGCGTTTTTCTTAAAATTATTATCGTCGCGTACTTGTTCTTTCACTCGAACGCAGCTCGATGCTTCGCTTCTGCTCGCGCGCCTGGCCGGCGGACAGTCGAACGCTCTCGTTCGAGCGCCTGCTGGATCGCGCGCTTCGCTCTCATTGGTCAGTCATTTTTGGACCATAACTCGTTAACAAAGCCGCAGATTGAATTTTCGCTAAGGAAAAAGTTGCTTCAAATGACCTCAGGAACCCCTCATTTCCCGCTGTTAAATTACTTTTGGGACACCCTGTATACAACTGTTGCGTAGCGTGTTGCGACCGTTCGCGAATTCGTTTACGCTGTGTATAGCACGTTAATGTGCACTGATACGTTCAAATCGAAGAAGTACCCACGTGTGCGTGGGATAAACGTAATATTACGGATGCATCACAGACGTTAATGTTACAGCTATACAAGTTTTCGCTCCGCTACCAAGTCCCATGTGACTTGGTGAAAACCCCGATGGTTTCCAAGATAAATGCTCTAAGTGCACTGCTTGATGAGTTGTTGACAGTTATTCGAACGGTTCTAGTACAGTGTCCGACGGCTTGTTCTACTTTTTGGAGGAGGCCAGGACGATTTTTGTGCAGTGTTCGACTACTTGTTGTGCTTCTTCGCGGAAGTAGAAATGGTTCTGATATTTCTCCCTAAAAAAGGTAACAACGTTATCTCGGTCCCAGTTCCCTTTTCTACGCGCCCTTGTGCGCATGAAGGGTGGGAGTGCGGAAACCTCCGCTTTCTCAAACGCGGTGGACGGCACATTTAACACCATGACGAGTGACATCGGGTAAAAGATCAATGAGCCTTCAAAAATTACTTTCCTTTCAGGAATCACTCGTCGCAGCTACGGTTTATGACCTTTCCCAATTAGTTGGAAAAACTCTGTTCTTGTCGCAGGTCATCCGTCCCAAACCTTGCCTCCGCGGCCGCGTTATAAACCGTACTTGCGCTTGCTTCGACAACAATAATCTCCCGATATACATAAGTGTTTATTGTCCGTGATAAAATTAAGAATTTAATTGGACCTTGTCTGTGTTTGCACGACGTGCGTCGACTAATTAATGAACTAATGCTCGAAGGACCAGTTGGAAACTCAACATACTGTATATGATGACACTTCTAGAACGAAACTTCAACAATAGTATAAACTAAGAATAACCAATTTGCATAACTTAACAGAATGCGTTAACAATATCTAAGATGCCATAGAAACAATGAAGTCTAAACTACGCACAGAATGAGTAACAAGAGGACTAATGACCGAGTGAATCGAAGTTAGGCTTGATAAAGACATTGCTGCATTTCCTACCGCAATTTTTTCCTTCTCTCAAAAATGCGGGGGGACCAACGAAAATCCAATGATAGAAAAACGGGCTTATGATTCGCTGAGGGGCTGTACAAGTTAAGACAATCGGAAAAGGCGAGTGGGGATGTTCTGTACTGTTACCAGGTTGGTCGACTTGTCACCCGGGAACTTTAACTTGACGCCCGCGTCCTTTAAAACCTTTGCTAAGTGTTAGGAATTCCGATCGTCTCGAAATGCGAAGACTCTAGTCCGCTATTCCGCTTGCACAGCCTTCGACGTTTCATGGCCTAAGATTTGTTTTGAATATCGGACAGCGCGATTCCTGTGTCCTGGGTCGGTCGGCAATAGTTGCCAGATATGGCGATGGCAGGCCCACACTGTAGCCTAGGATTCTCAATTCAAGTGCCAACCCAAACCAAGATAACGATACTCGGCCATAACATGTCGGCCCAGCATTGGCCGCTACAATAAGTAATAAACGTTTTCCATATACCGTCAAAATTTCGATCGTTTAAGAACGTAACATGCTACGGGTCTAGTATATGTTGATACGAGTCAAGGTCGCGAGTAGGGTAAGAAACTGGTGGAAAGATTAATACCTTTGGAATAGTGTTTGAATTTGTTACTTAAGTGTGCGGACGAATCTAATGTAAAATTAAGAAGCCGCAAAGATTATAGACGGTGAAGCCACACCTGATGCAAAACTGGGGAGCTACAGAAAGTAGAAACGTTGTGGACGAACCGAATGTAAAATTACACTGGAATCGATACTTAGATAAATTCGATGCGAAATTGAGGACCTACTGGGCAGTTGTAGAACAGTGCGGATGAATGCTATGCGAAACTGGGGAGTTTCCGAGTCATTGGATAACTGACAGACGAACCTGATGCGAAATCAAGGAGTAGCTAGAGTTGTTAGTAGGTCTCGTAAAGCTAATAATATAAATTAATTGAATACGATCGGAGAGGTAAGGTTGTATCGTGCGGGAACGTTCAGTAACTGGATTAGGGTTGTAGTCGATCACGGTTTGAGAGGTTGCACGATTTACCACATAACATGGGTACATTCTTATAAAGTAGATACTACAAACGTTATGGTATTGCGACTGTCTTGAATGCAGCAAGTGTACAACAATATAATTATTACCTACATATATACTCAACGTAGATGCACTAGCAATGCGAGGTCTAAGGGAGACTGGAAATAATGAAAAATAGAAGCTTGGTTCTTTAGTTCGAATAGTTCGATAGTTTGAGCTTTAGTTCGAGCTCACTTGACTTGACTTTTACGAATATGATAAATCGTGACTCTACGCGTGAACGCACGCTTCTACATCAGAGTCGCATTCCTGATTGTTTGTAATTTCCAATGAATCAAAACTGTAAATAAGTCTTTGTATGAAGGATTAAGCGGAAGTTATCTAGGGCGTGCTCTGTCAAAGACTAACTTGAAAATTTTTTTAGAGAAACTCGAACGCAAAATATTTTCCGTATGTAACACTTGCAATAATCGAGAACTTTTTATAATGCCGATGAAGCTAAATAGCTTTTGCCTGTTGCCGATACATTTTTATTTCTATATTTATTTAATAAATCTTTTTTCTCCCTCATCATTGGAACTTATTTGGAAGTATTTGGGTTTTTTATTTTTACTGGTATAAGAAAGGTTAGATTTTAGCAGAAAACATCACCATATTTACCTTGGAATATACAACAAATTTTATTGGAACAAACGAGTATTCCTTACAAGAGTTATCCCTCGAAACAGGATAAAATTTATTTTAAATATATTTGCGAATAATAATTTATGAGATAATTATGTGGTTAAATTAAAATTAAACATCTATGCAACTCTACTGAGAACGCTTTCTTTCCTGAACTCGTAAAGTAAACGATAACATTGTGAAGTTGCGATATCCTTAATAAAGACATTTCGGTTTATCGCGACTTTCGCATGCCGAATTAATCTTATGAAAATATTTGAAAATAGAGTACCATACATGGAAGTATGAATTAAAGATTATATTTTTAAGTGTATCGGCAAAATGTGTAGTTGTACTAAGTGAATAATCGCAGTGTATATTCGGTGTCGCGCTTAGAGACAAAATTATTGATGTGGAAGGACTCGTAGTTATCTAATTCTGAATAACTCCTTGAGGGGTAGTGCCTCTTTTGGCGATGTGGCTGCTGTGCACTACAACATTTGTGGGAATAGAAGCTAGTCCAATGCAGCAGGTCCGAGACGACTAGGCAATGGCGGGTTTTCTTTAGCTGGAGGCCCGTTTGCGTAGCTGGCGGAAGGACACGACTATGTGTAGCTAAAGACGTGGCTCTCTGTGTTTTTACTGTTTCACTACTTGAAGGCTAAAGCTCTAGAGGTGCATGTGTTCGCCAACTGCATCAGCAACTACTGTCAGGCACTTTCTTGGGTCCTAGCCCAATATAATTTGTATCCGCTAAAGTACAATATTCGCATCGAGCGGAATCCGATCGGCGACCGTCAAGATACTCTTATAGATGTGTGAAGGCGTGGCGGGATGTAAATAAATTGTGAAGACTATTTGCAAGATATGAACTTTATTGCCTCGAGAACATACAACCCTTGCGTTGCTCATAGGACAGTTCTTGGTGTAGACTCGATATGGAGTAGCTTATAACTGACTTTAGACTGAATTCTCATTCGTTCGCTCATTCATTCATCCCAAACATTCTTTTCTTCATTTTCGCACGGTACTCTCACTCAAAATAAAACTAAACGCATGCAACCTTCGATATTGTCCAGCTACTCTAAACATTCTCACGAACCAAACACGCAACATGCAATCGGACTAATTCGCTCGGACGCATTCGAAACTTAACCTAAACACGTGGAGGGACTCGGCGTCACTTTGTCGCGCCACAGATGCTTAGGTTATAAGGCCTTGCAAAGTCGTCGAAGCGACGAAGAAGTCGTTCAATGAAACGTAATGAGAGCAATCTCATTGTAAGCCATTGTTCAATAAAGAGCATATTTTCTCTAACAATAGTCGATATTAGAAAATTTTCTAAATATTAAAACGCTCTCGATATTAGTAAAGTTTATGTTCCAAAGTCAACAAACTCTATTCGACATATATTAGATTTGTAATATTGTTTTGATGGTAGTTGTGTCATTTTTTATACGGAATAGACACGTGGAAACAGATCTCTAGTACCACTCAGTATTATCTAACTTTATAATGAAAATATAAATTGCACTGTAAAGAGGATCTGCGTTCTAATAATTGAAATGTTATGTAAACTTGAATCCGTGGAAAAATAATTTTCCATAATAACTAATCGAATTTAAATATAAAATTATGTTATGTGAACGTTTGATGAATTCTTTTCGCGTTTAGTTTTAAAATTAGAAGCTGACTGTTTCTAAAGAATTATCGTCTCAACTGAGAGTCTATTTCTTGTTATAATTATATATTAAGGAAGCCTAACAATATGAGAGTTAATATTTGGTAACTGGAGTCATAAAACGCAATAACATAATAGTTACTATTGAATTTACAAGCACAGCCAAATATATTTCTCCGCTTTTTTATGCCATCAGCATTAAGCATTAAGAACTTGTTTAACACTGAAGGCAGTGATTGTAAGAATTTTACCGAAAGGGTAATGAATTACAATAAATGCCAACCATATCTCAATCTTTACCTGCATTTTCCGTTCTTAAATTTGTTACGTGATCGTACAGCTGATTTGTTATAACTTATGGGAACGTATATAATGACAGATAGCTACTTACAACTACAATCTTTGACACGAATAACCTTTTTAGAACAAGTCCAAATGACTTGAATTTTATTAAGGGGTTAGAAGGATTAGTTTGCGAGAAATGTGTATAAAAACTTTTTTTTTTAATTCCTACTGATCGAAGTTATGAAGAAAAAAGTGGAGGTTATGATTTTGAACTTTTTTAACCTGTATTTATTACCAAAATTTGCTAACGTCCTCGATTTCGCAAATTCGCGTACCGCATTTCGTGGGTCCATAATTCTTAGTCCGCTTGTGTGCGACAAGATCTAGGAACACTGGTGTAGATGACAGTTGACAACGCCTAGTTCAAATAAAACTCGTCCATTTGACACTAACACTTCAATACATTTCCAATGCTCATTGAAACGTACAGAGGTTCGCGTTCACTGGCGGTTTCGTGCTTTCGACGGTCTATGTCGCGATGTTTCGTTTTCGAGATGTGTTTTAGTTCTGCTCCATCTGCATCGCGTCGTGTATTCCGTTGGCTCGGATCTGTGACCGTTGATTGAATGGAAAATGCATGGAGTGGCTAAATGCTCTCTTATCGGTGAGTGGGTGGTATGCTATGGTCGGCGAAGTAGGAGTGTTTTTGGGAACATTGTGTAGCGACGAGAATAATTTAGGAAAAGGAGTAGGAAGCAATAAATTTGAATTTGGCTCGGAGCGCCCGGTTAATGGGGTTCGTTCACGGAGGTTTACGAAGTGGTGCGCGATGACACTGCAATGACCCTGGGACGTTCTCCAAACTGCTGTAGCCAACCGTGTCTAATTCTCACGTTCGGTCTGTTTCACACCGAACAAATTTAAAACATACCTTTTGTAAATCTAAGCGAGTTAGATACATGTATAAACTTTCATCGAAATCAGGTAGGAAAAATTTCCGCAGATATGACATTTGAAAACAATAAGTGCAGTGAAATTTATCCTCCAGCTGAAAACAACGAGGTTGCAAAAATATAATTCTTTTAAGTGTTTGTCGGATAGAAAATACTATATCAAATTTTGAATGGAGATTTTGGTTATGATAAACACATTGAATTAACGAAGTGATTTATCGCTTCTACCACTTACCCTATATTAGTTGAGACTAGAGCTCTTACTGTTCGAATCTATACGTACCGAATTTTTAGTGTTCAGACACCTATGTGCTTTGGATCCGACTATTCGAATATATGTAATACGTACGTATGTATTTGAATACTCGAATGCTCTTTACAATATTTCGCCTTGCTTGGGAATATTTCGCGACACCAAAGCATGATGAAGCACGATCCAACTCGAAGATCGGTAGCTAAGCCATTACTGGTTCATCATCACTTACAATAGCAACGACTTATGTATCGATAATATTATCCTTACATATCCCTACGCTAGGTATTCGAAATTTGCATAATTAAGACCCTGGTTAATAATAAATATCGGAAATAATCGATTAGTTGTTAACCTTAAGTCTATTGTATTAATAAATGCGTTGAAAGTAATTTTCTTTAATCCTTCACGAACACAGGAATGGTTAAATATTTCCCATTGAGGTTTTAAAATGAATTGTTCCTTTTTAAAAGATAAATCTTTGTTTTGCTTGGATCTGATTCTATACAAAATTGACGAAACATGATTTTTCATGATCATCAATTTATCCAATTGAAATATTTGTAGATGAATAATCATAAAAGTAAACTATCCAAATGTAAAAGGAAGTCTTTATATTTGAGTAGTTACAAAAAAACTCGGTTCTGGTCAGTTGAGTGTTGAAATTTAAGTTCGGGCACTCAGGTACTCATACTCGTAGCTGGTTCATGAATCGGCGACAAAGTATAACGATTGTTCATGGTACTTGAGTACCCAGATAACTGTACTGTTAATTTATACCTACATTATATTTTTTTGAATGATAATTTGTAGTTAAAAGTCAACATTTTAAGATAAACTTCTACTAGACTAACAAGAATAAATTTTGTTTGACTTTATGCAAAGAAGGTTCTGTTCGAAATTATAGCTTGAAACTTTTCAATTTTCTGAGTAATTCTTAAAATTTGCATAGGTAATACTGAAATCATTTTTTAAAATGTCGTTGTTGATTCTCACTTCTCCGCATTGCTTTAGAATTTTAGATTGCCTTTAGCGCGAAGCATACTTACAGCTGGTCTTTTTTTGCTTGCGAAGGAACATTTTAAATTAAAATGAGTTACGAGATGGATGTTATTTCATTATTTTTCTAAAGGTTCTCTCTACAATGATAATTAAATTACAGAAGATTTCTAAGATAAACGATTGTTATTAACTTATTTGAAATTTTCTAACGTATGTTGTGATAAAAAAATATTTATAAGTATTTATAAACATTAATGGTTCAGGTGTTAAGATGTATAGAACAATAAACTCTTAATACATGAGTGATACACTTTAAAGGTTGTATCGCCTGGGTTTGTCAAAACAATACCATAGAGATATTGTTGTGACGGCAACACTGAAGGTTGTCCGTGCCTAACCCTGCGTTCAGAAATTTGTAAGTCATAAAATAAAAGGCAGATAGAAGGTGCGAAATACGAACCGCGCCGCACGCGGACAGTCTTTACCCCGACGAACGGACGTGAAGACACGAAGAAAACCAGACAACCCTACAATAAATCACAATAATCCCTCATTGACCATTTCCCACTCCTTCAAATATTCTCCTTCAAGCACACTACTTCCATAATTTCCACAACCAATAAAAAAACGCTACATTCTTCCACCAAAAACTACCCTCAACCAATCACGACAAAACCGAGGTGACGACGCACAGAACGCAACAAGAATCATCAGAACTCACAGAAAACGCGAACTAGAACTCGGAGAAAACGCGAACTACATTACACAGAGAACGTGAACTAGAATACACAGAAATCTGGAACAAGACTAACAAGAAATCGCAAACAGGCGAATACAGACATCACGAACAGAACAGAACTCGAAAATACAAATCGTGAACATTACGAAGTTGTAGCGCGAATACGTTTAAAATATAATTCGAACAGCAAATACGTGTAGAAATAATTTGTACAGCTAGTCAGTAAGACGTACGAATCTCGCGTCCACCGCGCGCCGAGCACTCCCAGGTACGGCCATAAAACCCCTACTCGCGCTCGGTCATACGCACCCCTGATTGGACGGAGGCAGCGTTAGACTAGTATAAATACGGGCAAAAAACGGCCCAAAGACAGAGTTAGGCATTTGGCACCTTCCTGACCAGACCTGCCGGACCTTCGTGTACCAGGCTATCTGACTCGATCACGCCAATACCTTCCTCCCAGATCTGCCGGACCTTCGCGTACCAGGCTGTCTGTCTCTCCCAACTTCCCTCTCAGATCTGCCGGACCTTCGCGTACCAGGCTATCTGACTCCACCATTCCAAAACCCTCCCTACTGAAGCAGCCGGACCTTCGCGGACCAGGCTCTTCCCGTCGGGAGCCATCCTTTTCTCGAAACCGGAACCTCCTCCGAAGTCTACCACATAACCCACACCCTAGCCGTGCCTCTGCAACGTGACAACAACCGAGCAAGGCCTAACGCTTACCCTTGGCGCTCAACGTGGGGCCCGAGCACGACGTAACGGTTACCCTTGGCGCCCAACGTGGGGCCCGAGAGAAGCGTACACCCCGTTACAATTGGCGCCCAACGTGGGGCCCGAGAGAAGCGTACACCCCGTTACAATTGGCGCCCAACGTGGGGCCCGAGAGAAGCGTACACCCCTTACAAAGTGAAAATAAAGAAAACCGCAACCACTACAATCGTGAAATTATTACGCGACCCAAGGTGCTCAGTGACAATCCTAGTACACTGAGAAGAAGGTATCACAGAAGTGACACCTTCGCATACAACAGATATAAAAATTAATTTAGCATGAATTTCCTTTAATTATTTTATTCTGCATTTATTTGCCCAATTGTTCTATTAGGCGAGAAAGTAGTGCGAGAATTTTTAATAAGAAATAGATGCGAATGGGTACGGAAGAAATATTTCAATATTGCTTGCATTTGAGCAATATCTTTTACGACGTCACTTAGATTATTTTTATTTAGACAGGAATCGTGATCACTGCAACATCAATAAGTCTATCACGCTGTTTATAATAGTCCAACTATGATTATAATATATGTCTAATTATGATTGATATATGAATTATAATATGAATTATAATATAACTATGATTATAAAATCGTAATTATACGATTATATGTAATTATACGTATATATTTACCACGATCATTTCTAAATAAAAATAAACATTAACAAATTGAATCAAGTACAGTGAGCATTTTAAAAATTAACTTTTAATCTTTACTTTTACTGTATATGCGTTTTATAAATTCCAACCATTTGCTTTAAAACCAGCAGAAATTGGCTTGCTGGAAAAATTCGACGTTAAATATCGATCAATCCAATATGCCACGTATACAAAATTGAAGAATAAAATTTAAAAATATCCGTTTATTCGTTGCTAAGTAATAAATGGTTTATGTGTATGTAGATTTCTTAAATTGTTTTACAACGACAAGGAATGCGAAAATATTGTGTTAATTATAATTTCACGATATAATTTAATATTTACGAAAAATAGAATAGAATAAAATAGATTCAATAATACACGTTAAATATTAAATACATAAATAATTATATTTGAATCTGTAAAATGTTTCAATAACGGCGCAATCGTTGAAGAATAACTTAGTATTGTTATGATCAAAGTGAGAGGAATTAAGTCGTTTTAACATCTTCTGTGTCATTTCTGCCATCGATGCACAATGGGCCAAATATTGTATTTAATTAACAAAAAATCATATGAATCACAAATATCCTCTTAAATTAATTTGTACGAAGTTCTTCTAAAAGGGAGACTTTCATCTTTGGATACTGATTAATTTGAATTTAAAGAAAAATAAATATTTTAGGCTTTGCAATCTTTTTAACTAAATGTAAATTTTGCTATGTGTAAATTTTTCTGTATTAATAGCTATAATCTGTAACAGTAAAGGTGTTTTAAATACTCGCATTAGTACTGCATTATATTATATTAGATATTGCTTATTTATCGATTTATTTATTTTATTCTATAAAATTTAAATGTTTTCTTAATCATGGATAGTTTTGACGCTGTGTGACTCCCAGGACTATTTTTTTCTTTCAAATAATTTAAGTATTACAATTCTCTCGAAAACGAGATTATGTATTATGTCAATAATGATATATTCTGTCAATAATGTACAATTCGTTCGTATGTGCTTTTTAAGCATTATGTAAAAAATATAATATTTCTTTCTACACCAGAAACATTAATATTGAGACTTATGTCGATGACATATTTTGCATTACTCTGAGTGAATACTACGTATATGCTATGAAAGGTGGCTTGCGGATCACGCCTTACTCACACAGCTGTGTATTTCGCACTTCAAAGTTTATGAAACAACATGCTGGAAATAAGAACAGCAGGTTTCTACAGGAATCAAAGTACGAAATCTCAGTTACAGAATGTAATAAAAGTTTTGACAGATCTGAACGGATCCGTCGACTTTTACTCTAGAAACTGAAATACGCGAGGTAAAAAATTTGTTATTTTTTAACACACTTACCTTACACTGTTATTTAAATCGTTAAGTTTTTTTTTTAATATAAACCAAAGATATGCTGCACTTTTCTGTAAATCGATAAAAGGCTATATAATTTGCAGATAATATCACGGTTAAACAGAACTAGGAATATTAAACACTATGTGAAATTCTTGCATTCAGTAGCGATTGAAGACATTTATACACATTTTATCTTACTTAAAAATTTGTTATTCGTATAATTATTAAATAAATTAATAACTGACTTATAATAATTTATACAATTTTCAAGTTTTATCAGTTAGATACAATACTTACGCCAATCGTACGATGGTACATGCTTCAAACAAGATAATTTTATACTCATTGTAAGTTTAAGGTTGAAAAAATATGTTAGTGATACACAATGTGCAAATTAGTAAGTAGAAACTAATTTCTTATCAGTTGATAAAGTAGATAAACAACTTACAATGATTACAACATCAAATAGTTTGAATAAAAAGCCAAGCAAAATGGCTTGGCACGGAATGTGACAAAAGTTATCCTTACATTACCGTGATTAGTAGAATTAATTTTTTTATGCATTTTTTAAAGGATTACAATAAATTAAATTGATATTTCGGATTGTTTAACAGTTTTACACATTTTTAAAAGCTTTCGAAAATAGTTATTTTGATACTATTTTTATTAAAGAGATTACCAAACTCACGAACGAAATCACCAATAATCTTGAACAATGCGGTATTGATTTTCTAAATACATGAACATTTCAAATTCGATAACAATAATTGTAGTGAACTGTACTTGATTTTTGCACGCTTGAGTTATAAGAGAATATGATGTCCTATATCTATAATATTAGATACTGTTTAGAATTATAAAAGGAGTAGATAATCGACTACAGAAATTTTCAAAGTCTTCGTAATATGTTATGCGACAGATGTTTCTCGAATTAAAATCATGCGACTTAGAGTTTCGTAAATACATATATGATATAACAGTAGGAGTTATTTCCACATCATTTATTCGTATGATAAGCACGCAGCCGCATCTTGAGAATTGTGCCAGTTAAGCAGGATTTCCGGTAGATTCGCGCAAAAACAGAGACACGTATGCCCCTCCCTTTTCCGTGAATCTTCGCTTATCGTTGGCGGAATGTTTTGTCTGTTCGTTTCTGCCAGAACGAACACGAGCGCTCCTGGTTCGAGACGTTCACTATTTACTCTACCTCTTTGGAAGCCGCAAAGACGTTTGCTCTTTCCTCAGATTTACTTACCGTTATGCCGCGACATACGATGGAACTTTTTATGGGCGACCAGCCCTGTATGCAATTGTAATCGTAACGTAAGATCAATTTCTCTATATTGTTTGATGCACCCATAAATAATAGACTTACTTCATCCAAATCCAGTATTTAATGCCACGAGAATTAACATTTATGATTGTTTTATATTTGGTTTATTGTTATCTATGTTTATTTCTACTGAATACACTAATAAAGAAAACATATTCATCAATTACAGTGTTGGACAAAATAATAAGACACTTGATATATATCAAAATAGTCCTACGTAGAATTTCTAAAAATAAACTAATACCGGTTGTAACAAAACTTAACATAGCAGTATGAAAACTTCATCTATTTTAAGGAGACATGATAGAAAGTACTAAAAATACTGAAACATTTAATATCAGTATTTTAGTTTCTAATTTTTATTTATACTGTTTTTTAACCGTTTATATTATTATACTGTCTTCTATTAGCGTAAAGTTCACCTCAACCGAGTGACCTGGCAAGCTAAAACTTCGATGCTTTTGAAACATACTTACTGCAGCACACCTGTTTAATTCATCTCCTATTAATTTAATATAGCGTGTCGTTATTCTTTCGTAATATCTAATATCTCATGGTATATAGTGGACCATACCATAACATTTTCACCACCTGTTTAACAACGTCTTAAACGTAGTTTTTGTTTATTCAAATTATGAAAGTTATAGTTCCATCCGTCAAAACTATTCAAATTGTTCTTTCTCACAAAAAATGATCTTTTAGCATTTGTGGTCCTAGTAAACATCTTTGAATTCCTCATTGTCAGTTTTCTAATAATACTTTTCTAATAATGGCATGGGATTTCAAGAGTAGCATATCATGTAATAATTAATTCCTACGTTGCTTTTTTAATGAGATATAAATGTCACTTTAAGTTTCTATATTGTAGCGGTAAGTTTTAATGATACGATTAAAGGAAGAATTATACATTGTTAGAAACTATAATCGGAAATAAGGTAAAATATTTATAGTTGCCAAGACGTTTTCTATAAATGACTTCTTATGAAAGTAATGTTAATGTCCTCTAGTTACAATTGTATAGTATTTGTATAATAGCTCAACAAATGGAAGTGATACACGTTAAAATATTTCTCGAGTTGGAGCATGAAACGATATGATTTTTCATATTTTCTAACGTTTGTAGAATCTCATGATTAACTTCGTTTATTTTAGATGTTCCTGATCGTTCACGTTGCATGAATCAAGACGTATCATACTTTTTGTATTGATTGTTAGACATTTAGTTTGAAATTATTGCTACACGAGATAAATGTCCAGAAAGAAGTGCTTTTCAAAAGTTATTTATTTAGTATATAACTCAAGAAATGCTTCAATCGCACATCTTCATCAATTGATTATGCAAATATATTAGTGTAATGAAAAATCTTTTGAACTATCACTTGCATAAAAATGGGTTAGTTCAATTCTCTTCTTACTTCCATTCTCAATTCTCGATTCTCACTTGAACTGCAAAAGTAAAATGTAAATTACTGTAAATAAATTGAAAATGACCACCACACTCGGCACAGAAGTAAACCAGAAAAACCAATTACATGATACAGAACTCTTGGAAGCATACAACTGTCGTTTTAATCATAATGTTTTCCTGTACCAAACAGTACACGTGTAATTTACGTAGTACATAGCAGAGTTACCATGTATTATTCAGAAGCAACAGAAATCCCATTTGTTACATTTTTTAAAAGTTAATATAATATAACAATTTTATCTGAAATTATTGTTATTCACCTCAGTCGTTAAAAGTTCTATTAGCAGGTTTCTAGTAGATAAAATAGCAAAGATGTCTCTATTTCATCTTCCACATTTAATGTATTTCCTGTTTTGTATTTGACGTACTTTTAATTATATATTTGAGGTTTTAGGTTATAGTTTATA
The DNA here is from genome assembly GCA_028453745.1 of Agapostemon virescens. Classification (NCBI taxonomy): domain Eukaryota; kingdom Metazoa; phylum Arthropoda; class Insecta; order Hymenoptera; family Halictidae; genus Agapostemon; species Agapostemon virescens. The sequence continues at coordinate 14,342,783 of CM052096.1, read as the reverse complement.
ATAGTTATAGTTTTGAACGCTTATAGTTTTGAGGAGGAAAGGATAATGCGTAAAATGACAAAGTCTACAGTCCGCGACAATAGAATAGCACACCCCGTAAAATTTGTTAATTCTTATTTATTAAAGTATAAAAATATAATTTTGAATATGTAGACAGGTACACATAAGTGTTGAACACCAAGTAGCGCTAAGTTTCTATATACAAGGATGGTCCTTCTTGTTTCATCTGCAAAAATGTATGTATCTTGATAAACCGGTGCGACAAAATAATAGCACATTATTGCAATTAATTAACATTTATGCATACATACGAAGGGAACTCAATATTTAATATTTTGTAGATCCTCCAGATTTTTTTATAAGCGAAATTATACGCTTTGGAATCGACTTGAATAATTTGTTAAACCTTTTCTGCTTCATTCGTTCCCATTCGAGTGCAATGCATTCTTTTCATTCGTTTACGTTATTAAACTATTTCCCTTTAGCATAAACTGCTCTAGCAAGGTCTCCCCAACAGTTTCCTATAATATTCAAGTCAGGGGAACGAGCTGGTCATTGCAAGACTTGAATATTTTCCGTTTCGAAGAATGCTTTCACAACCTTTGCGGTGTGAACCGCTGCATTATCCTGCTGGAATATGTGTTTTTCCCCGGAAATTCTGGTTGCGTGTGTAGTTATTTGTTCACGGATTAACATTAGATATTTCACGTTGTTCATTTTTCCACTGATAAAATTAATATCCGTCTTTCCATGGTAGCCGATACCGGCCCACACCATAACTCCTCCGCCACCCATCTGGCGACGGATCAAAAACATTTTTCTTTACGTAAATCGTGGTAATAATAACTCCACCCGTCAGGTCCATCGAGATTAAACTTCTTTTCGTCGGTGAACATGACTTTTCTCCACTTCTTCTTCCAGTGAGCATGTTGCTCTGCGAACTGCAGCCTTGCCTTCTTATGCGCTTCGGTTAGAGGCGGGTTTTTTTTAAGCTTCCTTCGCTGTAGGTGCTTAGATCTTTGCAGGACACGTTGCACATTTCTGATGTTTGTTTGTACGCCTGCTGCTTCAGCAATCTCTCGTGCTGATAGTGCCGCAGGTCGACCAGGACGTTTTGTATTACCGTATTTCTCGGGGTTTTTCAAATAATTCATGACAACCTTCCGGCTTCTATGAATTACTTTCGCAATCTTTGAAATAGAAACATTTTCTTTAGATAATGTCATAATTGTTTTCATTTTACTATCTGTTAACTTCTTTCCACGACCCATTTTGTTAGAAGTTTTCCGCAATAATTCACCACACTATATATCAAATACTTAGCCACCTTCCTTTGCTCGTGTTCAACTGAGAAGTGAGAATGTAGCATGTGTGCTATTATTTTGTCGGATTACGTTTCCATGAAATCTACCAAAACAACGATTCTAAGAATTTAGGGGCAGTGTTTACGTGTCAAAGTCGCTAAGATGGATATATAAGAAGTAACTCAAGAAGCATATGGATTGAACGCTCTCATTTTTGTTCTATTTTTAAAATACTGCGAAATTTAGAAGGTGTGCTATTCTATTGTCGCGGACTGTATGTGCAGGTTTCCTCAACTCAAATTTATTTGACTAGTGCGCGGGGCGACTCGCGGAAGGTCTCGACTGTCTGATGGGTGCGGTAGAAGTCATCCTTGAAACGGCTTGAGTAGCTCCTTTAAAACTCCCTTAGAAAAAGACGAAAATGAAGGATAGATGCGAAACGGAATAGTGGGAGAAATGGAAAGTCAGAAGTGGAAAGCTGAGGAGAGATTTCATAGCAGGCGTGTGTGTTATAAAAAATAGAAAGTAGCGGAAAGAGGTAATAAGGAAAGGATCAGGCCTACGTCAAACCTGGTCGCCAAATGCGGACCCAGGACTGACCGGGCCTGTGGCAAACGTCGAACAATAGGGCCAGTATGTAACGGAAAAATGAGAAATATTTGTGACTGAAGGACAGCTGCGTGACCGCCGCGACTCTAACATCTTGCGATGCGAATCGCGTACCGCTACAGTTTAAAACAACATGAGGGATTGAACTTCTATCGCGTTCAAACGTCATATAAGGTCTTCCAGATGTTCTACTTTTTCCACCATCTGTCGGAATGTCTAATACATTATAGAGGATACCATATATTTGGTCAACCTCACTTTTATCCAACACTTGACGTCGATCAATTACACTGTTCAACACGATTTTTGCC
>CM052096.1:14329733-14340159 GCA_028453745.1 Agapostemon virescens | reverse complement strand
GTGTTTGGGAAGCCACGCTCTACAAGGTTCGGATAGTGGGTATTAAAAGGCAGAAAAAAAGTTTGGATTTGTTGGACAGTGTTACTTGTTTTTCATTTAATGTTACGAGATGGTATGGTATGTTATGGAAACGATAATATTCTTGTATTCACTTACAGTCGAATAACTATTCGTAATAGTTGCACAAATGGAAAATATCCAGTACCTTTGTGTAACCCACATTAATTCATTTTTCGAATTTTTTCTGTAACTTTTTCGTGGCCTATTATGTAATTCTAAGGTATCAGCCGTTTACTCTGAAGATGATAGTGGAAATACTGTATAAAGTGTGTAATTTCTTGCCTTCAATATATGAAATATGAATATTTGAATATTACAAATGTGCAATATTTTTATAATGTAATAATTATATAACAATAAGAAAATGTGTCCTATTGTTTTGTCCAACACTGTAGATCTATATATTGATAGAAGGGATAGTGAAATATAAGAGATAACTCCACAAATAGTGCCATTTCTAGTACTAAAAGTACTAAAATGAAAAACTTGTTCAATGCTGACTTTTGACGTTCACTATATCGAATTTACCAATTACAATTACAATGTCATAATCGTTAGCGGCCGAGAGCTTTTTTGTAATACTTGTCCATAAGATAACAGAAAATTAGGTGAAAATTTTGTTATGCTGCTATATTATAACAGCTATGTAGTGAGACCATTCGGCCGTTAAGGATTGAACATAACAATCATTAATGAATGGAAAGCGAATTTTGTTTCATCACTTTAGTATAAATTACTACATCCATTGTGAATATAGATACGTTACAGAGTTATTTTTGTGACTCTATTAGCGTTCATACGTTTTATGTGACTCAATGCATCAAGAATATTCCACCAGTTAAATTCTAAGAAGCAATTAAAGATAATGACGAATAGCGATACTGGAAGAACACTTTAATATCAAGATTGCATGTGAAACTATAAGAAACAATAACAGTAATATTAACCATAGTAAGACAAACTCAATAATTTGTAAATATTAACATTAGTCACACAAATTCGATAGTTTATAAAACGGTATGTATAAGAAATGTTATAGTTAAAAGAAAATGACTAAAGCTCAAAAAATGGTACATATTTCAATATTAATGTAAAAGTATTTTATAGTTTCTGATAACGCATCTTAATTTAAAATTAATTAAAAAATTACCATTTTCCAATAAACAATATTGATTATTTTGAAAATATTGACTAAAACGTTTCATACATTTAATATTACATACATATAATATTATTAAACACGATATAATACGACCACAGTGTCTTACTCGGTTTTGGTACTCCACCAATAAATTTGGTACTCCTCCAACTCTTACTTGGTATTCCATTTTTATCTTATAACTTTTGTCATGACGAACGCGTAAAGGTCATATGAATGTCGACTTTGTTTTTTTTTTAAATAAAACGACAGATTTTTTAATACATCAATAAATGCAACTTGATATTACTTTGAAAAAAGTATTATCCTACTTATGTAGAAAAATTAATGAGTTAAAAGATGTCTATGACTTACAATTATTTAATTATAAATACCGTCATAGTAAGGTGTTTCTTTCATTCTTACAGAAATGATACGTCAAACAACCGTTTACATTTCGGCATTTTTCAAATCGACAAAGTAATTCTTATCCTATATTGTTTAATGCATTGGCTGAAATTTTGTATCGTACAACTGTAATACGTTGCTTTGTATCAATCATTGCAGTTAGACCTTCCGCATAAACATGATCCTTTATATCACTCTAACGTTCGTAAATGGAGATATAATATCTAAATGTGACAGTAATGATGACTTGAAATTATTTAAATTTAAGTATATTTTAAAATATTAATCTTTTAACATAGATGAGTTAATATCAATATTAATTTAATATTAACACTAGAACTACCGAATAATAAATGGAACGATATACATTGCTTTGTAATAATAATGAGACTGCGCCTATTAAAACTTCATACAATACTTATTGTAAGGTATACGTCAATTAAAGAAGTACATCCGAAAATTTCTGAAGAAAACATTTTTATAACTTCAATAATTGCAAAAGAAAAGACTAGGGACCACTCAAACTGATTGGTTTGGCAGTTCTAGTGTTAATATTGCTGTATTAAGAAAACCATCATTCCTGTTACAAAAATAAAGATGGCCTTCGGACGATCTTTACACGTATACTCATAACGAAAACTAGTAACGCCAAAATATGTCTGACTGGATACCATTGAAACTTTCCTTGAAACATTTTTTCTACGAGTAATAATAGCGATAGAATCAAGATGTCAAATTCGGTTAAACATCCAGTATGATATATTAATCAAAAATAGCTTTTACGGTTTTCAGCATAGTATCATTATCCTTGAATATTTCACTAATGATCATAAATTGGTTAGAGAAATTGGTTTGATGAAAATGAATTTAATCACGACTCCACTCAGTGTGCGCTAAAATAAGCGGGCGTTAGCGCAAATTTATTACCAAACCCGAGTTTGAAATGGTCGAAAACTCATCACTAACTGATACCATCGACCTCGTAGTATAGGAAACGTTGCTCGAGGCAGTGCAATCATGTAGTTGGATACCAGATCGAGTAAACTAGCAACATTGGATCTAGGAGCGAATCGATGTGTGATATTGGAGCATGGTGCGTCAACGAGCATCGAGTTTGAGGACAGCAGGGATTCAAGCTAAGGGAAAGACAATGACCAAAGAAAAAAGGGGGAAAGACGAACAGGGAGACAAGAGAAGGGTTGACGGATAGCGCTCTGCGGCAAAGCATTACGTGGTGAAATTTCACTGAGCAAAAAGAGACACCTGCTTATCCCCTGCTTCAAGGAGCGACCACAAGAGACGCATCACACACAGCGAATATATATATACATATAAATACATATATACATCCGGCAATGGGCCAACAAATGCCGAGGATCTCGAATGAGATTGGATAACGGTTGGAAGTTACGAGCTGAAAGCGCAACACACTGGCAACGAAGAATCGGAAAAAGTGTTATCGCGATTCGGCGCAGTATCTATTTCCGCGTATCGCACAGGTAGCAATTGTTGAGATAAACCGAGGCTCGTAGAAAATTAGTGTTACCGCATATCGTAAGGCGAGTAAAACTGAATGTGACAATCATGCTCGATTAACATAAGGTTATTTCACATTATGATACGCGGTATAAAACAATAAAATATAATACTTTATTTTTTCAAAACTAGCGTGACACTGAAATCCAGCATTTTTAAGGATGGTAATATGAAAATGATGTATCTCAATGAATGCAATCTATGTATATGGTCGTCGCCTACATCTTTTCTTTCAATCCTTTTTCGCCCAATTTATTACGTCAATATGTAGCTGCTATTGCAAATCTCCATAAATGCATTATACCATTTTAAAGCAATAATTGTAATACCACTTAAACTTCATAATTAAATATGTATAAATATATACCCGCTTTGGATAAATTAGGTAACAGTTTGCATAAAAGTCCGAGGTAAAACCACAGCGTCCGACATTTGCCAAAAGCTCTTTCCGGAGGTACATTGTACCACGAGGAAAACTTTAATTTCGATTATACGAAGGTTCCACAGTTTAAAAAGGTTCTAGATATATTTTGACAAAGCTCTAACGACCACTGACATCCGCAGATACATTGGCTATAAAAGTCGATATCCTTACACCTTGACGGTGATTAGCACCGCATCATGCTGGTACCCGCGTCATCTCTTTTAACTACTAGTAAAACAATTTATGATGCATAACCTAGTATCATCGTTTAAAACACTCCTAACCTTTGCATTAAGTGATTACATTTAGGGAGTACAAATAAGTTTCCGTCTTTTTTTATCTTAAATTGGACATTTATTGCGAAAGAACGATACTTTGTGTCTTGTTCAAAGTACTGTACATCATTGGCCATTACTTTTTCCCATCTTTCTGGTAGCATTCGGATAACGTGTTGGAAGAACGCTTTTGACACTATCCATGGATCGACCTAATTTTTGATATTTGCATATGATGCGAAGTACTGCTCAGACAGGTTATGCATCATCGATCGAAACAAGTAGTAATCAGAAGGAACAATGTCTGGTGAATACGACGGGTAGGGTGAAACTTTCCAATTAACCCTCTATGAGCCGAATCTTTTTCTTAAATATAAAAAAATGTATGCAACGGAAAATCAACAATTATAAACCTACATATGCAGAATAAAAAAATTTACCAGTTTAAACAATTTTATTATAATTATTTGACTTCATAACTTTGTAGAAACAACGGCTTCCAATAAAAACTTAAGCATGAAATTCCATAAAACATGGCGTTATATGGCGTTATAACATAGATATACGTTACATTTGAAACATTTTATTTTTGGATACCCTTTTTGGAGCACACTGCAGTGCATATGTATTGATATAGTCAATTGTATCATTTATAATTTCATTGTCAAATAGTTTTCGAAAAAGGATCACAGGAGAGTAGAATTCTTCGGGATCTTCAGGGCAATCTCCTTTCCAAGGGCGATGGTAACTATTATTCGCCTGGGATACTAATTGCTAAACAATATTTTGTAGTACTGAATTTTCCTTATCCGATTATTATTCAGTACTAAATTCATCGTCACTGTCAATAATATTTTTGCGCCATCGGGTAAATACTACTGGATGGTCTTCATCGGACTCAGAATCTAATAAAGAATCTTCGGATCTATTACCGCTAATGCGTCTAATTCTAATTCCTCTCTTATTTTTATGTGATTATGTAACCATATTCTGGATATATGATATATGTATAACTCTGAAAATAGAAGAAGCATAAGCACTATTCTAAATATATCAAAATCTATCGTAATAGCCTACTGTAACCTGAAAGTAACAAAACTGTATCATGTACAAATAGTAACAAAATGATTATTAAAATTGCAAACAAATAAGTTGTTATTGATATGCAAACCCAAAGCTATTATGTACGCTCTGTTTTGTTTAATAGAATATAATAAAATAGATAGAAACACAAATAATGTAAATTGCACAAGATGGTTCTGTTGGTTTCTATCTGCAGACAACTTGCAAGGCATTTACTTTGATAATTGAGGTTGATGGTGCTGCCGATCGACATCAATATTGATATTTGTTATATCAGACATTATACTAGGTGTATGCATAAGTTTTTTCCGGTTTTTTGATCAAAAAGAACACGTAATTTTCAAGGGAAATTAATTTTTTTTTTATTCAAAATATTGGCCATCGGCTTCTACACATTTCGTCCATCTTTCAGGTAATTTATGAATACCATGCCAGAAAAACTGCTTGTCTTTTGCGGCAAACCATTCGTCGAGCCATTTTCCAACTTCCTCGAAATTGCTGAAGTGCTGCTCTGCGAGCGCGTGCCCCATTGACGCGAAGAGGTGATAGTCAGATGGTGCCAGATCTGGGGAGTATGGCGGGTGTGGTAGGATGTCCCATCCAAGCGATTTCATAGTGTCTTTCACTTGTTTTGCTGTGTGAGACGGCGCATTGTCGTGTAACAAAATCACTTTGCCATGTCTTTTGGCCCATTCCGGTCGTCTTTCAATTAATGCGTCGTTTAAATTAATCATTTGTTGGCGATAGCGTTGTGTATTAACAGTTTCTCCGGGTTTCAAAAGTTCATAATACACAATACCGGTCTGATCCCACCAGACACAGAGCATGGTCTTCTTGCCGAAGCGATTTGGTCTTGGTGTTGATGGACCGGCTTCGCCATGTGAAAGCCATGATTTTTTCCGCTTTGGGTTTTCAAAATAAATCCATTTTTCGTCACCCGTCACAATTCGATACAAAAAGGATTTCCTTTCGTAGCGTTGAAGCAGCATTTCACAAGTGACTTTGCGATTTTCCATTTGACGTTCATTCAAATTGTGTGGGACCCATTTACCGAGTTTGTTGATCTTTCCCATTGCTCGTAAACGTCTGCTGATTGTTTCTTGTGATACTTGTAATGCTTCTGCTAATTGCCGCTGAGTTTGAGTTGGGTCATCATCCAATAACTCCTGCAATTGCTCGTCTTCGCATTTTTGTGGTCTACCAGAGCGCTCACTGTCTTTCACATTGAAATCACCACTTTTAAATTGTCGAAACCATGTCTCACATGTTCTAATCGATGGAGCGTGTTCACCATATGTTTCTACCAACAAACGATGACTTTCGACAGCCTTTTTCTTTTGATGAAATAAGAAAAGCAATGCGTGCCGCAAATGTTCTTTTTCAGGCACAAAACTCGACATGATTACTGAACGATAAAACAAAGACGCCAGTTCTTGGCAGACTCAACTTATGTGTGTTTGTAGTTTTATGTTAGACGAACAAAATGGTATATGTGTCAAATTAATACGCTGCGTACTTTTCACTGGCGCCACCTCTTAGTCAAACCGGAAAGAACTTATGCATACACCTGGTATAAGCAAGACGTATACGTTATCTTATAAAAAACTAAAATCATTTGGTAAAATGTCTATATATTAACATGTGACTTGAAAGTTACACGACTCCATAGAGGGTTAAGTGTTTCCAAGTAGGTTTTGACCGATGCCTGGCAAGCAGCATTTCACATGCGGACATTCGGCGTTTAATGTTTCTCGGTGTTGGTTCATATGGAATCCAATTTACTTGCTTTTCAATCATTCCCAATGATTTTAAACGATATGAAATTGCTTGTTGAGTCACTGATAATGCAAGTGCATGTTCTTCTTGCTTTTGATACGAATCTTCATTCAATAATGCTTTCAATTCCGCGTGTTGGTACACTTTCGGTCTTCCACTACGTTCTTTGTGTTCGACATTAAATTCACCGTTCTTAAACTGTTGAAACCGATGCACCTAAACCTGAAACTGATCTAGTCGATGCGCCTCGACTGTAGATTTCTTCTTCATTAATGAAATAAATCAGAACTTGCCGCAAATAATTTATTGGTTGCGTTATCCGATTTCAAACGGCAGAGGCTTATTTGTACTCCTAATAATTTTACAAGACAAGCCTGAACCGTCCCATAAGGTACAATACTATCATTCATTACATATTTAATTAATAATAACATAATTATTCTTAAATGGGAAAAAACAAGAAAGTCCCCAAGAGTTTATATTACAAATCAATTAAAAAATTGAATTTGTTAATATATTGTTTAAACAAATAACTTTTTATGGTTGTTTGTGATTTTGAACCCCAACTTTGGGAGCTAATTTTACACTTTCAATATGGTAAGTTGCTAATACAAAAACATGTGTCAAATATTTTTCGAAGAACATTGTGTCGCATAAGATTTATTAAAGTCTATTGATTTAATATGTGAAACGAAACCAGGTATGGAGAACTTTTAAAAAATAACCGTTTTAAAATGTTATATATTGGTTTTAACTGAAATAGTTATGGAAAACCGGTAACGTTTTTTGGCGCCGACTGACAAGGTAATGGAAGAAGAAAAAAGGAAGGGAGCCTCGTCCTGGGCCTGCTAGAGGACACGTTGATAAGGCTGCTTAACAGAGTCTGTTTTAGACGCTAGGATATCGGAAGGCGGTTAAAGGCCGGTACATATGTGAATCGGTGGCGGTTCAGATACTAGCCGGAAAGTCGTCTCAATTGTCCATCTGCTGACGAGCATAGAAGATACAATTGCCACAGTTTCATAACCGTTCTAGCGTTCATCGGTTTCAATTCTGTGGGATATAAATGACTGATCTCTCGGAAAATTGGAATAAACAATGTATATATATATTATATTATAAGACAGACACACACATACTTTTGTCGTAACTTACAGACACACGCACGCACTCACACACCTTAAATTTAAATTTAAACGACAGAATGGTATATTTTATGCAACGGGTGTCATTTTTGACCTCTCCGACGTCCGACACCACAATTCTATGATTGTTATTTTTCGGTTCTGAATTTCGATTATGCGTTTCGGTTATATTTCGAATTTATAGGTTTGCCTTTACGTAATATCCATGTAAATAATCGAAAGTATTTCAAAGAAGTGATTACACTGTATATATTTTGAACTTAAATATAGACTCCATACTCTAAATCCTAAAAGGAAATACAACGTATTTATTACATAAAATAATAGTAGAACCGGAAAATAACAGTTAAAGAATCGTAACCGAAACTGATAACGATTATGCGATCTTTTTTCAATCTCTGCGTGAAACTACCAAAATCTCTCTTGTGTTCGTATTTATTTTCCTAACGCAATCTGTTTCTTACTGTACAATTGACAAACAAATAACAAATCAGTATGATAAAAATATGAGATGGACGACGATGCACTTGGATGTCGTTTTTTAATTAATTTAGTAAGTTTACACAAACAATAACGTTACTACAATTTCTTTATTCGTAGCAAATATAAATGTATCATCGTTCGTTTGAAAAAATTATTTGCATCGTTCACGAATAATAAATTTTTCTGTAAGACATACAACTTTTTCAGAAACAGTGAAAAATGTATCCAGTCTTTATAAGCGGCAGATGAGAATTAATAATTTTCGTCTATGTAACAATTAAAAATGATTTCTTGAAAAACTGAATTGAAAAACTGTATTCTTTAAGTTACTTTGTTCGTTTACGAACGAAATTGGTTGTCGAGATTGAAGGAATTATGAACATTAAGAGATTTTATAATGTTATAAGAATTCTAGGATTTTAAATTAATCCGTAATAATTTCATATTCTCAATCGATCAATTAAATTCTAAACTAAACGATTACTGAGCTATCATCAACGAGTGAAGTAATAATATATTAAATTACTATACTAAATATATTATTAAAATATATATAGTATAATTGATATATTAAAATATTCGAAGAAGTTGCAACATACACGTGTTCTTAATCGATTTGTAGTTAAAACGATTTAAACAATATTGTTATAGCGATAACTATAATAAAGTCTGTTTCCAAATTTAACATAATAGTTATTGCAATATAGTTTCCATTTTAGAATACATCATTAATTATTGCAAGCATTGTAAAAAAATGTATCAGAAACGTACATTAATATAACTATACTTAAAACCGTGCTCGAAGGCTAATTTGTTGACTTTTTATAAATACTGCTTTACGAAAATGTGTTTAAGGGGTAGGGATGGGGGATAGTTCCTAACCAATTTCGCCTTCAAATGGCTTAGTAATTGACCATCGAATATCTTGTGTATTGGAGTCTAACTTGAGAGTATGTACCGTAGATGTAGGTAATTATCCGTAATTGGTCGATACATACCTCAGTTCTCGAAGGTATCTAAATTTGTACACTAAAAACTATAAATAAGCGTATCACGTATATGTTAAGATTAAATATTGAAAGCAGTGTCTTTTATAAAGCTTTTATTCTCCTAAATCTATGAAACAATGGATTATTTTGCAACGATTAATAAAATTCACAACAAAATCTAAGGTTTTAAAGTTATCCAGATTTTGTTCTGTCGATGTTTAACACAAAATTTAATTAGTTGTTAAAATATCAACATATTTCATACCTTTTAAGAAAGAATATAAACGATTAAATGTTTGTAATAGATGGTATACATTAGACGATTTTATTTATCACTTATACACATCCTACTATTTATATTTGAATTTTTTTTCAAACCATTGTTTTCAAAGTATCAGTTTGGAATATATTATTGGCCCTTGTTTGCGAAAGTGCTCAAAATCAGTTTTGGTTACTGCAGAGTGTACTCGAATATTTTCAAGAACCGCTATGTAGTTCCGTATGTTGTCATAACCGCAGAGAGGAAAAGATAAAGTGAGATTACGAAGTAAGAAAGCATAATGAGCGCTGCTTTTGCTGCTGATTATCGAGGTTCTTCTCTGCAGCTCTCGTAGATATCGGATTACCTATTTGTGGTTTGGAATTTAGAAGTAAGAGCATGCGAAACTTAAAATTGAGAGTCAAAAATGCCAATGAAGAATATGGATAAAAATATGGATTTCAACTATAATTGTTATCGTTGAGATGTCTGAATTTGAAAATCACAAAAAAGAATGGGAATTATCTATTGTATATTTGAGATCTGCAGATTCATAGACCTTTTATACTACAATTTATTTTATGGAAACAGTGACTGGAACTTTTCATATTTATATAAATAAGGATAAATATGTTGTAGAATTCCCAATTGTAATTTTATTATGCATATTATCACTGCTTGGCCTTGATTCCAAAGACATTTATGTGGGTAATCACAATAAATTATCTCGTGGATCGACAAAGAAATTGAGTATAGATTTATTATCAAGTAAGGTATTGAAAGTAATTAATACTATAATGTATAATATAATATTCTCTCGCGACACGTGTTCTCTCGCAACGTACTGTCT